>VXBX01001907.1:159947-244301 GCA_013400415.1 Scytalopus superciliaris | reverse complement strand
AGGGGATGGGGGGTGGGGCTATGCATAGGTTTTAATATCTTTTCAAAGGAAAATGAAGAAAAACAATTTATACAAAGATACAGTATCCTGCTACTAGGATACAGCATATCTGTAGGCAGCCCGAGAATAAAATCCAGGTTTTTCTCTTCTCAGGGCATGTGTATCCTGTGACTGCACATTTTCAGCAGCAACATAGCCCAGAACTCAGCAAAGGATAAGAGATTCAAGTTAGTTAAGCTTTCACAGAAGAAATTTGATGATCCTGCAAGCATGTAATTACAAAGGCACCTACTTTCAGCCCTGTCTCACTGCATCAACGTCTCTCTTCATCTACTTTGTATGCTTTCTAACCTTTCAGATCTATAACCCCAATACTCAAAAGTAAGTGTACAATGACACAGCTGAAAGTTTAAAACATACCTTACATAAGCACACTAATTTCCCATCCTGGGCTGATGCACTGACAAAAATTTTGTGCAAGCCTAGGTTGGAACACTTGTTATGTAAGATGGTCTTGCCTCAAGTGAACACGCATCGTGCATTCTGCTGCAGGGAGCAGAGTGCAATGCAAACACATGCACAGAGAGATTTTCACTTCACAAATGTTTCCATGTAAAAATAACTATTTTCTACTGTGAAAACTGCTTTGAGTTCTCTTTATAAACCCAAAGTGAGAAGAAAAATGTTTTGCTTTTTCACAAAACTAAGAAAATTGGATTTCCCTGTGTAGCTGAGAAAATATTTCTGTTCAGCCGCCACACTGCTCAACTGAATAAGTATAAGCCACATTTTTCATTTGGATTGTACATAACTCTTGCTCATTTTAAATAGGTGCCATCTAGGAGTAGAGTTTGACCTAGTTTTTCCTCAGAAGTATGCACAGAGAAAAGGAACAGGAAGAAGTGATGAGATCAATTCACAGCTGATTGAAATGTCTGTGGAACCACTAAATCCAGAACACGGTCTCACAAACAGTTTCTTGACAGTCTCCAGTGAAACAAGCTATCAGAAATGCCAAATATTGTTAGTTATTCCTGTCACTGTGACAGAGTTTTACTTGAGTTCTACATCTCATGAATTTATCATGACTGTGTATTATTTGCCTAAATAGGCTTCCTCCTATAATTTTGCCAAATGCTGCTATAAGGAACTATGTTATAGTTATTCAATTCAATCAACTGAACATAAAGGTGAGTTAACTGAACATGAATTTTGACTTTGGCCACAGAGTCGAAATTTGGAGGCCGTGTTTTAAATTTTACCAGAGACAGAGCACAACAGATGCATCTCTTCACTCATGAGTTTCCTTAAACAACTGCATTAATCCATGTGAGCCGTAAGAGATCTGAATTTGCTGACATAATAATCTTCTCCGTTCACACACACAGTTCTGCAACTAGCAAAAAGTCTGAGCAGAGTTTATAGGACTCTGATCTTCTAGTCACTGTTTGCTCTACCACAGCAGTAGTTTGGTTGAAGATGTTCTTTTCATTTCACCCATACTCCTGATCAGGTATGCCCTGGAGACAAAGTGGAAATGTAACCTGCACCCATTCATGCAGCATTCAACTGCTAAGGAGAGAATTCAGGATTCAGAGGGTTTTTCATCTTATTTAACTATATTAAATAGCTTTCAAGTAATTAACTAACCTAACAATAGTTTTAAGAATCCAATTTTATTCTGCACTGCTAAAATTATGCACTGTTATTTAGATTTTGAGGCCATAAGTATCAATGTTTCTGATAATATCTACATTCTTACCAAACACAAATTTCCTATTCAGTGTCTTTTCCAGAATGATTCTTTGTTTCTTACACATGTAGGGGAATTATTTTCATGCCATCTAGCTCTTTATTGCTAACCTGTTTGAAGTGAGTTCTCAGAAAGTCTCACCAAAGATCATACTGTTTCCCTAGTTATCTACATCTAAACTCTGGAATCTAATGCATTTACGGCTGGTATTCTGTCAAAGTTAATAGTCATAATTGCCTAATTATCGGCTCTAGTATGATGGTAAAACCTTTTAACATTTCACTTTTCCCCAAGGAATGTATATTGCAGTTTCTGGAATGCTGCCTTACCCTTCTTTTGGGAATACTTAGGCAAAGAATTCATTTTGCTCTCAGCTAAATGAACCTTATGCTCTCGCTCTGTAGCCATACTCTTTGCCTGGCTGTTTTACTTGAAGTGTACACATCTATATTGAGATATACAGTAAATTCTCTAGCTTGTTCTGTTTGCCAAATTCCCATCTCAGTTACAGTGATGTAAATCACATTGGGAGTAATTTTCTTGAGCTAATCAGAATTAGTTTAGCTGTGCAATGTCATAATAGTTTAAATTCCCTCTGATTTAGTCCCTATACATGCTGAGGTTGTTCAAGGCTAGTTAAATTAGAGTCCTGTGATGGCTCTAAACTGTACCAGAAGACTACATCAGGTCTAAGCCACCAAGAAGGGCCACTCTGTAGGTGAACTGAACACAGTTCTAAGACATCTAGGCTAGATTCTCCATTGCCTTATTTCTATGCAGTCATCTCCACCAAATCATAGTGAGAGATACTAGGTATAAACAATGTTGATAAGAACAACATACCAAATAGACGTTGAAATAGTTGTGAAAAAAATTACTTTTCTTTATGGTACCCTACAAATGTTATATAAAGAGATTCAAGTTAAGGTAATTGGCTACTGTAATGTTCTAATAATAAACCTAAAATCAGAAGTACATCCAGTCAGAATTAAATTTTGTACACCACACCATCCTTTCTTAGTACTTTACATCTTTGTGTTCATATTCCTTCAGTTTTACATTCTAACATTTTGGAAGTTTGGGTCCTTCTTTTAGGTCAATCTATCTATAAACTCTGTTTTTCTTCCTGCCTGCTTGGTAAGACAACTATTGTTTGTATTTACTTCTTCCTTTAAAATTAGAGTTTTTATTCTCCTCCTCTCCATATTTTGTTTGAACTGTAGGGATACATTTACAATAAAATCCACAAGGAGTAGCTTTAAATGGCAGAGGGAATGGTATAGCTAGAGCAGCACAGAGCCCTGCATAAATAAACTATTTGTTTCACTGATCATCTCAAGAGTAACCTGTCCAAAGCTCTTTTGCTTCCAATGCCTGAGTTAACTCACTTCTAAAGTAGCCTCAGATACTGTGAAGTTTGGGGACACAGATATACTGATCATCAGATTTTTCCTTCTGTTGACTCATTAATTGTTAACTTTATTAGTAAAACATTACTTGGCTCTTACTGGCCCAGTTTCAGTTGTGTCCCCATAATTGCAGAATTCTTCTTCTGTCCCTCCATTATACTGAAAGACGCCACTCTGTCATTTGACCAGAAAGACATATAAGTTGATTCCCTGGCACCAGGATATCTACATTGCACATTTTAGAGAGTAGCCTTACTACCCACACCTCTGAAGAATTGCCTGGCCCATTTAAGGACTCCATAGGCAAGAAAAGCATAGCAAGGAATCACACATGGATCACTTTTATTAGGCTAATAGAGAAACGACCTTGAGGGAGGACATCCTTTGAAACGTAGCTAAATCTGCTGATGACACAGAGCTGAGAAGTAGTAAATACAGAGGAACAGAGCAAACAAAGTCATAATGATTTGGATAGAATTAGGCTTATGGGATGCTAAGTAGTTTATGCAGTTCCATGTAAAGAAGTAAAAGGTAATGAGGCTAGGGACCAAAAATAATCACGGAGACCAAAGTCTAAATTAAAGCACAACACAGAATACAGTCCAGGAAAAGGAAGTGGGAATAAGATAGTTTAAAGTGTTTTCCGTGATCATGCACAATGTTTAGCAGCAGTAAAAGGCAAACAAAAGTTAAGAGCAAGAAATTGGATAAGACAGAGGGGAAAGAATAAAAAGGGAATTAAAGTTTTTCAAGGGAAGGTACTCTGGCATCACATGAAAGAATACTGAGGCCACATGTTGAATACTGTGTGCAGTTCTGATGAGCACATTACACTTCAGAAAGGACATCAACAGGATGAAATAAAGCACTAGATGGACATCAACATGTCTTAAGATTTGGGAAGATAGGTTATTCACTCTGAAAAATGATTAGTCAGCTTCAGCATTTGCAGATTTTCATAGTGTTATCAAATCATCATAGTGTTATATCTCATCCTAAGAGGAAAGCTATGGATTGATTGATGACAGCCTGATAGCAAATTCATACAAAATGTTAAATTGGATATTAGAAGGTACAAACAGTAATTCAGCTAGACATTGAAATACTTTGCCAAGGCATACTGCAGCAGTCCTGTTTATTTTAGGTCATCAAAAACTAGCTTTATTGATGCAGTCTGATTCTGCAACTTTTAACACGCAAACATCCTATCAACTTAGCAAGAGTTCTGTATGAAAAATACTTAGTATTGAACTCATAATTCATTAGATTTTTAAGGAGCTGAAAAATGTCTAGACATAAGTTCATGTTGACGTCAAGAACAACTGTGTAGCTAAAATTCCAGCACAAATGGTTAGAAATGGTGTTGTAAGAGGCATAACTCTGAGTTAATTATAAGTACATGCTCTCATTTGATAGTCACCAGGCTTTTGAAACAGTCAGTGAAACCACTCATTTATTAAAGGTAAACTCATGTTTAGACCATAGGATAAACTGTGGGTAAGTACATAAGAGATTTGCAACAATTCAAGAAGGTTTTTTAAGTTTGCAGTCTACAAACGTCTCATGTACTCTACTACAGGTATAGGTTCACATACAACAGGGCAGAATATAAATACCTTGGTGTTCCTACATGTAACTAATTCTAATGTTTAAGTTGAAAATGTGCCAAAATTTGTGTGACAACTTGACTAGGTCTTTAAAGACTGATTTTTAAGCATGCAAAATATTAAAACCAGCACTTAGCAAGGATCAATCAAGGAAATCAACTGGGATTTAAATATTTAACATTTCAGAAAAAAAAAATCATCATTATAAAAAAAATAAAATAAAATAATCCCTTCAATACCTTTGAAAAATGTACCCAATTTCACTTACACCGTATCATTAGATGTCTTTTAATCTCTGGACACTACAAACTAAAATATTTCAAAAAAATCAGAAAACACATCTTGATGATGAGATTTTACATAGCTCATTACAAGATATTATATAAAACATTCTGTCTTCTAATATTAATTCTAAGTAACTACATTAGAAGTTGCGAAAGCAACTTAGATCACACCTTCAGTAGTTATGAATTAATTTATCTTCAGGGTTTTTAAATAGTTCCTACTCTGTCAAGGCATACCAAAATCTTCTGTCAATAATGCCTGGATTAAAACAACAGCACTGTCTGCTGGATTTGGCACTTTGACCCAAAGACATTTTGTGAGAACGGCAAACAGAGACACCATGAAGATGCAGGGAAAAATTAACCCAGCAAAATTCCTAAAATCAACTATAACGGAAAAAAAAAAACCAGAAAAACAACCAACCAACAAACCCCAAACTAAAAAACTAAGAATCTGAACTAGAAGTGAAATATACGTAGGACACATAAAGGAATTGAGAATCAAATAAAAGGGATGCTAATGAAAGGGAACAGAATTTTCTAGAGAGATGAAGGGTAGCCTGGGGGAAGCCTCCATAAAAAGAATTGCATGAAAGTGTTACAAAACAAGAGGAAAGGTGGAAGAAGAAAACCACAGTGAGTAATGAGGAAGTAGAGAGTTCACAAAAGCATAAAAGATGAAAAATAAAAGCACAAAGATGAAAAATGTAAAGAAAACATTTTCTTTTCTTTTTCTCCCCCCTCAATATACACTTGCCCATTAAGAATCATTCTTTCATTTAGTTTCATTTCTTCAGAAACTGCAAGATAGGACTGTGGTGGAAACAAAGGTTAAAATCTGTTTCACTTTCACACATGTAAAAATTAAAAGTCCTAATTCCAGAGCTGATTGCTGACAAGCTATGAGGCTTTACTTGAATGCTTAAAGTCATAGCATCCAGAATTTGCAGTGGGGGAATATACAGGTGTGCAGAGCCCACGACAATCAGCTCCTACATGACAAAATGTGCATTTAAAACCTTTCACTCAAACCCACTTACATGTGTTCACCTTCCATTCAGCATTTCCTGAATATCACAGCCCAAATTGGTACTCCTTTCTGATGCCCATTATGAGTAATTTCTAAATGACAGAGTAAATTTTTACTAGATTTCAAAGTTTAATTTTTAAGATTTGCAAGACAGGCATGTAACAGGAAAGATATTTTGAACGTGCTGTTAAGATCCCAAGGTCTCTTTAAAATGAATGGTCAGTGTCCCAGAAGGATGAAAGAGTACATTTGATAGTGGATGTTCTGTTTATTATACGGAAAAAAGTACTCCTGCTCTGAGACTTCACAAGCTGGAAATACAGTTTCTCTACTGTCTGTTACACTTGGGTACTTCTGCTTAAATTATCCATTCCATAGATTCCTTCTTGTCTTAACTTCAAGCTTGTCACATTAAGACATGATGGAACACTAATGCAAGCAGCCTTTATCTAACAGATACAAATGGTATTGACTGCTATCTCCCTAAACTTTCTTTTCTATTGTCTTAATGTAAACATTTTTAGTTAAAACATCTAGGAAGTCATAGACATAAAATACATTTCTGAATTTAATACACAGACCATTTGCATTCCCATATATTAAAAGCAAGAAGGATACTGCAATCTCACAATATTAATATCTGCATAAAATAGGTCACTGAATTTTATGAAGAAAATTTTGCACTGGGGTTTTGTGCAACTCACTCTACTCCTGTCCCTGAACTAGGAACAGAAATCATTACACAGATAATGCAAGACAGTAGAGATTCCCAGTAAACAGATGTAGATCAGCCAGTAAAAAAATCCTTCATAACACATCAGGGTGGCATAGTGAGAAATTCCACATTATGATAAGTTTTGTCACAGCACAAGAAGCAGTTATGGCTTAGAACCCCATGGATGGAAATCAAGATAGATTTCCTTTTACAGATATAGCAACATGTTCCTCTAGGCAAGTAGGTCTTGTGAGGTTTCGAGGCACCTCACATTGGTGAAAGAACATTCTGACCTCAAATCTCAGTCTCAAAGATGTCCTCAGCTCAGCCACACCGTTTTTATGCTACATAAACCCCAAGAGAATTGTGTGATCCCAGACAGAGAATGATAAAAAGGAGGAGGAAAATTATTGCATCAAAGGGCATATGCATAAAGATGTTTCCTTTTGACTTAAATCTTACATGAAAAAGTCCTTCAGTATAAACATAGCGCTCTTTCTAAATCTCCTGCATTTACAAATCAAAATAAAAATTTGTGTTAGTGTAAGTGGAATGGAATAATTAAAAGCATAACATAAACTTATATAGACTTTTTCTCCCTAAGAAAAGTAATATTGTGACAGAATTCCCTTAGCCCATGTGTTTCAGCTAGACTAGCACTTCTATGTGAATTCAGTTTTACCCAACTAGCCTACTCTATTTTTATGCTAGTATTACAGGACTTATATAGTACCTCTTTTTAATACCGATTATTCAATTTCTCTCCAAACCAGTTTCTCCTTCCATATCATTCTGATTTTGGCTGGCAGGGAATGGAACAGAAACTGTACACTACACATTAGAAATAAGCAGAGACTCAAATGCCAGTTGTAAGAACAGGGTTATGTATTAACAACTTCTGTTTCCAAAATTGCTGTAAAATACATTGTACTTTGCATTAGAAGAGATAGTATGCTGAAAGTACCATTACATTCATTAATAGTACTTTCCCATTTGGAGAGATGAAAACTTTTAGAAATACTCAGACAAAAGTTAATTCAGATTTTATTGCTAAAACTGCCAGCCAGCACAAAGTACTTAAAGTTGCTATTTATATTTTTAACAATTCCTCTTTTATGAGTAAATGGGTAAAATACTTGCATGAAATAAGTTATACAGAATAAAACACTAGTGCAACTGACTTTTTACTATGAAAAGAGCTGGCACTTTAGCACTGGCTCAGAAAGCATCATTCTTTATTCTGATGTTGGTCCCTTTTTGGCCCTAATTAAACAAGACAGTGCTGTAAAGTGTCTTTCTACTTTGTGCACATACTGTCACTGATGTTTGCATGTACAACAGCAGCTTATGGCTCAACAGCAAGGTATTCCAGATTGGAACATGCATACAGTTCCAGATATCAAAGTTAGCTTTAGTTTGACTTTGTGAGATTCTAAAAGCAGCTGTGCTTTGTTGCATTTCCTTAGATCCCAATAGTGATTTAGTTCTGAGGATTATATATTTGTCTCTTATGTGTCAAAAGTCTTATCCCAAGTGACATTACAACTCTGTTTTTGTATTTAATGTAAAAGCATGATAGCTCCACATTGATGATTGTCAGCAGTTGCTATTTATCATCTGTCAAAAGTTTTCCTCATGGGAAGACAGAAAATCAAATGGATTATGGCTGGTTTTTTAGTTGCTTAAAGGAATCTTACATGACACAGGCTAAAAAGAATGGCAAAACCTGCTCCTGACAACCAAGTTAGCATTCACAGCAATATGTGATTTTATGTACATAGCAGAACTGTCAGCAGTCTTGACAAAGCAGCACATTTAAAAATGCTATGTCAGTTCACTCATGTGACCTCTTGGTTGCAAGACCACCTGATACTGTGGTGCATACTTCTAAAACTACTTACAGTATTGTCTAGAACAAAACCCAAAAAGAACAGGACTTCAAATAAAAAAGACAGATGAAAAATCTAATAGTAGATATAAGAAGGTCTAATAATTACATGCTTCCACTATCTTTTGGTTTTGAGTTTTAGAACTAAGAGGGATTACTCTCCAAAGAGAGAAAGAAGAATGAGAGATGGCACCTGCAATAGGATTTGTCTGTACCCCAAAGATGCTTTTCTGCACTTATACAATAACTGGAATATATCCTTTTTTCTAAAAATAAGGAATTTTATCTTATTAAGGGTGTTTTCTCTAATATGTCTGGCAAAGAAATTAATGAGAAGATACTCATTTAGACTTAGGCACCTCCCCACTTGCATCAACAAAAACACACACAAAAAATTTGATCACAGGTATAGCTATGAATTTTACATAAAATTTGAAAAAATATTTCTGGTTAGCTCTAAAAAAGTTAAGGCACAAAAATTGGGAGACTTAAGGGAGATTTAATAAGGGAGACTTAAAAATTAATAAACCTCTTGCTTCTTTGGTGCTTTAAAATACTTCAATTTGTATACAGAACTGTAAGATAATGAAGTGAAACATACTGCCTCTCTGTTATTTACTCAGATTGTCTGGAAATATAAGGTATTCAAGGGCTGGAGTTAAAGCTCCTAAAGGCACAATGGGTGTATCTCAAAAACTTGTAAACCCATGAAAAGTAGGAGTTAACTGCATTATGAATAGATTCTTCATTCAGCCTGTGTTCTGGAACAACCATGGACCTGTTCATGTCATAATGCCATGAAAAAGGCTATTCTAATGACATTTCATTTGGAATCCAAACTACAAAAGTGGTTTGCTGGTCCAGCATTCTCCATTATCTCCTTAACCTGTTTCAGGTTTGCTACCCTTTTATCTTTAATAAACCTACTGAAAGGGATTCAGTGATTCACAGATAATTATGCCCCACTTTTAATTTTGGTACATTATAGCTGACAGATTAAGGAAAATTCAGGGAAGCAATAGGGATTTAAATGAATAAAATAGAATAAAAGATTTAAAATTCAGTCTTTCTGGTTTCACCTTACAGATAGAGAAACCAGCTTTATTTCAACCTTAATGGTCGTGTGGAGATTACTGGTCAAAGTGCAGAGAATACAAAGCTCCTGTTATAGAAGTACTTCTGAAAAACCTGAAGCTTAGATCTGGGCTTCCACCCTCTTTGAAGCTTATTATGAAAACCTGTTCTATGACAAATGTCTAGATAATGATATACTGTGACAATACCTTGGTTTTCAAGATTCATCTTACAGACTAATGCTGCACTGTACCACCATTGGAACTACACCTTTTAAAATATTTTATGTCCTTCTAGAGTTGTTAAAAAGTAAAAAAAGTCACGATATCTCTATAGAATCTGAGTTTGAAAAATGTGTTGTATCCTGTACATAGCCACAGAGGGACAGCACCAATACTAGGTTAGTGAACAACAAAACCGCAGTAATTAGGTCATTAGGGAAAAAAAGGGTGCACATCAGCAATGAAAATTTAAGCAATAATCTGAGAATCATAATAACATCAATAAAACTCCACCAAAAGCCAAAAAACCCCAATCTACATAGGTGGGATGGGTCAAAACTAGTTAGGATGTAATACCGGGTCGAAGTCAGCTTCAATGTTAGGCTTCTTTTACATTTACACTCACACAAGTGTGGAAAGGAAAATGGATTCTTATACAAGATAAAAGGATCCTTCTCAGAAAAGGCAGCCTTTTTTCCACAACTTTAACATAGATGCTCTGCATTATTTAAGGATACATTAATTTTACTTCTCTGTGAAGCCTTGGTAAGTGTATTCTCTTTTTGTGTGGACACATTTTGAGGATTCAGTGGTAGTACATGAGCTATATAAATACTACAGCTATGAGTAACACAAAGAAATGTACGAAAATGGTGTTTACTTTATGCTTTGTCTGCCTTTACTAACTGAGTTGGAGAAATTTGGTTTCCCTATTAGGTAATCTAATATTTGAAAAGGAAAAAAGAGAAAATACGTATCCAATCACCATTAAATCTATCTGGGTGCCAGTGACAGAAAATAATTTTAGGGGTGAAAACATGGCCAGACCAGGAATTTCTAGGGTTTTCTAATTATTTTCTTAGAAGGGATCAAATTTAGTGATCTATTCAAAATTCTAGATTTTGAGCTCTTCTTGACTGTCAGAACACATGTTAAATCAAATTTGCTAAGTTGTCTAGACTGTATTTTCACTTTTTTCTTCATCACATTTACAGAGGTAACTGCACGTGTGTACATGGTTATATACAATGCACAGACATTGGGACCCACAGATTGCAAATGACACTAGAGCTGTGCACTGATGCATAAAATGTCATTACACCTAAGGTCACATTCAACACATGCATGAATGAAATCCAGTGATCATCATTTTAACATTAAACAGCCATTGCTGAAAGCCCATGGCTGCCTATCTATGCTCAATACTCATTTGTAGGGTTCACTCAGCTCACATGGCTCTCTCAAATAGCACTTTTCTTTTAGTAAAGCTAAAGGCAAGAGAGGCCTTGTCCCATCCTTGCTGTGGGCTTTCTGCACAGCTATAAAACTGGGATGAGCACTATGCAAAAGGCAGAGCCTGTGGGTGTGAGTCTGTGGGAATTAATCCATTAAGAGAGCTACCCCTAGGCAATTTTGTTTTCCAAGCTCTGTTTTTCTTACTGAACAGCTCCTTTTAATGAGCACTAATGTCCACTCTGATCAATATCTGTAGCAGAAAGTATTACTGTCACTTTCTCTGGTAATACCCAAAGTAAAAGAGAATTTCCAGTGTTTTTTCTAGAGCAGCATAGGAATACCATCTCATCACTTCTTGACAATGAAATATGGAGTAAGAGAATAAACATAAACAGTAATGGATCTTTCTCCATGTGATGGCCCTTCTTAATTTCATGACAGCCCTGTGAATGATACTGTCAATATCCATGACACAAGTCACTTTCCTCATTTGTCAAACTACAGCAGAGGAGCACCAAATTGCTGGGAACACACATGTTGTTATCAGTAAGTCTTACTCAGCACAATGGGTGTTGAAAGCAGTTTTACACCAGCAGACAAAAATGGGGAAAAACATTTACCTTTAAGCCTCACCTTTCTTGTATGTTGGCATTTTTGTAGCAATCCATGCACAATCATACCACTTCCTAAGAAAAAACTGATACTTATTTTCTAGTTCTTGTAAGATTTTATTGGGTTTTGTCGGACAGAGGTGTTGCGAGCAGTGGGATGTGACTGCCTGTCATGAAAAATCAACTGCTGCATGTAGTAGGGGAAGGACCATCATAATTCAGAAACTTGGACAATGAAGTAATTAATCACCCCCTCTTTCAGCACCATCCTGTCAATTGTGACAGGCTTCACTGATCACAGCATTACACACTTTTAATCCTGTACCAGTTCTTAAGTGTTGACCCTACTGAAGAGAAATGGGCGTCTGAAGAACTGCTTAAGGTCAGCTCAGCATTGCATGAATGAGGGAAGAGAAATAGTTCATATGACAACCAAGAACCTAAATCTGCTGAATTCCATTTGTTGATGAAGTTATGCCATGATCCTGATATTTCCCCACACAGTTCATCAACTTCCTAGACAGCAACTTTTTCTCAGGAAATGTCTGACACTCACAACGTAACATTAACCTAAATCAGTACAACCAGAGAGAAAGAAGCTTGGTCTTACCCTAAAAATCTGCCCTATCTAGGCTCCCCTTTAGCTAATTTCTCGTCACCTAATACAGTCCTATTTCTTTTAAAGTCCTCAAATCCATTCAAATTAAAAAGTTAAGATAGGACAGAGATGAAGAGTCTTTGATTTCCTCAATTACTTTCAGCAGCAAGGACATGACTTACAACAAAAAGAGGGAAGCAAACGACATACCTGTTTCAGGCTTTCTGACATTTTGGGAAAATCAGAAGTTAACATCCCAGCTGCATTTGCAGGAAGGGGAAAAAAAAATCCATGCTCAAAACCTGAAACAGCATTGTCTGAATTCAGACCCACACTTAAATTCTTGTAAATTTAAATTTAAAGCACTTCAAAGGTGGCATCTTTTATACTTTTGCTTATAAAAAGAAAAGGAAAGTTTAGCAGATATCATAGCAGTTTCAGAGTTCAACAGCATACTCCTGTGCCAAATAAAGCATGTAACCGTCTTTAGTTACTGGACAGCTTTAACACATACAAGCTCTCTGTGCTTAGAGTCTCTTTCCTGATAATAATGACATTCCCACTCTCCTAGCCATCAGTAAAGGCCAGTAAATTTACATGTTAATACTGAACAGTAAATTCATTCACTTGCAAAAGTAAACTTAATTCCAAAAATTTTCATGTTCCCTGTCTGCCAAGAATTTAAATTAATGTAGTTTGCATAAATAAATATGAATGTCAAGTATTTCAGGGAAGGTCTGGAATAGTTTTATGTTTTGCAATACATTCATACTCATTGGTGCTATGTTGAGAATACAGACTGGTTTTCATTGTTTCATTCAAGATCAATTTTTTTTCTGTATTGTCATCTTTACCATCTCTATCTTTTAATGCATCTCTCTTGCAATATCTAGTGGCCTAACAGGAAAAGCTCACAGCCTTATACAAGGGATGTTTTCCAGCATTGTTTTGAACAGACTAGAATAGATTTTACAATTGTTCCTCCTCTAACAGTCCCTTAAATACCCTTCAGGTGTGCTTTGTCCCCCAACCTTGTTAGCTATTCTGTTGGTGCTGGCAGAGCAGTGACAGACTGCCTGTGTAGTCTGACCTTGTCAGCTGTTGCTAATGACTGCAGCAGTGCCCCACACTAGGCTCTCTATTGGCCAACCAGTCTGGTCTCATAGGATTCACCAGTTCCACTGGTAATTGATGTCATTCAACTATAAACCTTTAGAGAAGCATCTATCACTTTAATGGTCACATCTGCATAACCTGACACAATATGAAACTGCACAGTGGGAATGTATTGGGTTTGCATGGCAAAGCTTGGGTGGGAGGGACAGCTACTAGGGGTGGCTTCTATTAAAAGGTGCTAGAAGCTTTCTTCATGCCAAAAGAACCAGTGTCAGCTGGCCCCAAGATGGACCTGCCACTGGCAGTGGCCAAGGCCAAGCCCATCAGAGTCCCTGGGACAACGTATGGATAAGAAGCAGGATAAAATTGCACAACTGCAGCTTTGGCAGAAGCGAGTAAGAACATTTGAGAGAAATAACTCTGCAGACACCTACGTCAGTGAAAAAGGAGGGGGAGGAGGTACTCCAGGAAGTGGAGCAGAGATTCCCCTGCAGCCTGTGGTGCACACCATGGTGAGGCAGCTGTGCCCCTGCAGCCCATGGAGACCCACAGTGGAGCAGGGGAAGTGTGTGAGAAGTCCTCCTACTTGAGAAGGAAGCAGCAGCAGAAACAGCAACAGATGAACTGACCAATGCCCCCATTTTCAATTTCCCTGCACCACTGTGGGGAAGAGGTAGAGTAAATAAGGAGCAAAACTGTGCTGGAAAGAAGGGAGGAGTGGGGAAGGTGTTTTCCTCTCATTATCCTACTCTGATAATTGGTCATAAAATTAAACTAAATTAATTTTCCCCAAGTTGCGTCTCTTTTCCCATGACAGTAACTGCTGAGTCATCTCTCACTGTCCTTATCTCAACCCATGAGCCTTTCATTCAATTTTCTCTCTGTTTTCTCTCTCCTTCCCAAACAAGAAGGACAGTGATAGAGCAGCTTTGTCAGGGAGCTGGC
Source organism: Scytalopus superciliaris (assembly GCA_013400415.1). Lineage (NCBI taxonomy): Eukaryota > Metazoa > Chordata > Aves > Passeriformes > Rhinocryptidae > Scytalopus > Scytalopus superciliaris. The sequence continues at coordinate 229,814 of VXBX01001907.1, read as the reverse complement.
ATCCAGACAGGGTCAACCCACCACAGGGAGTATCTACAATTATGTTATCCAATCATGACTATATATATGCACAGGATGTATTTTTACATTTTATACTCAAATGCATTTTTATACTAAGTGAATTAAGACAGGGACACAACCAATTCCTTAATGTGCAATTTTTCAGCTCAGGTTTGAAGTTCTTTGTTCTCTGCTTTCCCAGCTTCTGTGGTTTTACTCTGAGATGGCTAATACGACAGAGGTACTTGTTTCTAGTTTGAATGGCACCAAAGAATGAAAATCTGAATCCAGTGCTTATTTAACTTCTGCCTCATGGAGAGCAACATGTAGCACAGATTCTGTGTTTTGTCATTACTGAATCTGATGTTTCATCCTCTTTCCTAACAGCAGTTTGGTCATACTCCTTATGGTAGTGCCCCATGTACTTAACCATGAGTATTTGAATAGTCCCACCAAAACCAGTAAAACTATTTAACATTTGTATCATTAACCACATGCATTCACATTTCCAACACTCCTTACTCTAATGTGTTCACTTGGCTCATCTCTACTGAAAACTTCAAATGTATCATTTGTCTGACAAACAATTTTGACTGTAGAATATCTACAGGTAGAATTAATTCCTCGTGTGCACTACTTAGAACAAAGCAAAATAATTCTTCTTAAAATGTTTTAAACATATGGTCAGGCAAAAAAAGTAAGTATTTGTGCACACCACCCCTCAAAACTGCATTATACAGAAAATAGGAAAACTACAGCATAAGGGCCTGAGATTGGGTCTCCTTGATGCATTCTAAGTACTGAGTCTCCCAAGCCTGTTTTTCATTAATTATGGCTGATCATTTAAATCACAATATTCTTACTGATCCTGTGACTTAGCAGATATTTCTAGCCATAACAGTCCCCCGAGTGAATTTAGATTTGCTTTTTCTGATTCAATTTGAATAGAGATAACTTTGATAGAAAGTAGGTTACTATTTTCAAAACTGTATTTTTATGGTTATAATTTATTAGAAGCAGTAGGGAATTCAAATTTATGGATCAGTTATATCAAGTATTTAACTAAACCCATGAGAGTACTGAACAGTATACTGCTAATCCCAAGATAAATATTTTAATCCACTTTTCAGCAGAGTCTTAAAATAACGCTTCTTTCAATATGTATAATTTCATCATTTATTTTTCTCTGAATAGAGTTCCATGGATGAATTAGTAAAAAAGCACAGCTTAGAAAGAAAATCAATAGTTCTCAACTGAAGACCACTTACAAAATACAATCGGGTAGTAATTGATTTGTAGGAAAATTTGCTACTTAATTCTAGCCACATGTAACTGAAGTCAAAGAATGCATGAGAGATTATAATTTGTCTGTGTACTAATGCTCCCAAGTGGATCACCTCTGCAATGATCATATAACTCCAATAAATTAAATAAAATTTGAAATGAGCTCAGAGCTTGCCAAATGCACCTTTTGCTAATGACAGGAAGTTGCATTTTGGCTGGAATTTACTACTGCTGTTTACTGAAGAGCCATTCCATAGCATAGAGGGAATGAAGGGGGAAGAACGCTGATGTAAATTGGGTTCAGAATGTGTGTGCATAGAATCAGGTAATGATTTAGAGTTACCTCAGAAAGAAATGAGATCTATATTGCATAAATTGATGCTAGCTATTCATCCAGAAGAGAAACCCTCTGTGGTAATTCTAGAGGGAACCAGATCACATTAAACCAGTATTTGAAATCAAAAAACAAAAAAAAAATAACATAACAACAAGCAAAATACCACCAGATGACGTTCTATTTGCAGTTGTTTCTTATAATGTTCACAACCAAAGCACAGCACCTGACAAATGGATTTCTATTAGAATGAGTTAGATGCAAGTTTTTCTACGCAACCCTGCCTTGGCAGGGGGTTTGGACTAGATGATCTCCAGAGGTTCCTTCCAGCCTTAATGTTTCTGTGAAGCTTAAGGTCACCAGGTTTTTTAAAAATGCTTCATTTATCTAAGATACTGTAATATAAAACACACTCCAAGACCCATCCATTAAGTGCAGTATTACATTGTTATAATCTTTTGACCTAACACCTGCATGCCTTTAATTTATAGTCTGTGGCTCAAAAGATGCAGCACATCACTAGGGTCACTTGATGGCTTTAACTCAGGTTGGTTTTTACAATAAATTAAAAACTCTAGTGGCATAACAAACACACCACTCCTGTAAATTCTGAAGGAACCAATGCTTCTGCATGTTTCAGTTCAGACTGTTCTTTTTAATACATAGCATTAGCAAACACTGTGTGCTAGCAATTCATTGTTTCTGAAATGAAGCACTTAAAAATAGGAGATACCAAAATAATTTCAATTCAGATATTTTCTGTATAAGCACTATAGTCCTGCTTTTAATTACGCAAGCATACACTGTTTCTCTAAGAATTCCTAGCCCCATATTTACTATAGCTGGATTTATTTAGAAAAGTGTGTATTCTACTTTTTTTTCACACTTATTGCTCCATGTTAGAACAGTATTATATGATAATATTATAGTGATGTCACATGATAACTCAGGGAGTTCCAAAACCCAACAGAAAATGGTTTCAGCTATGAAAGTGTTTGTCTGACAACAGAGGAAGAAACTATTTCAAAATGGTATGAACTTTTGGCTTCCTCCAACTCATTTAGTGTTAATCATTCCCAACAAGTGCTCTGCCATGGTTCACAGTTAACCACGGAGCATTTCCTCCTGGAAAGCACTGTTATTGACTCAAGGCAGTGTTACTAACAAAAGAGTTTTGCAAAGAGCTCCTACGAACACTCAAATAGACACAGAACCCTACTGAATGGACTGAGTGATGTATAATAGTGATTACTGTACTCTGGAAACTTATCTAATATTGCATGAATTCTTTTGAGCAATTATACTGAAAATGTTGAAAATATACAAATGTTTCATTCAGCGTTAGTGGTTTCCTATGACGTGGCACTTATGATAGTAATACAGGTTCAGTGGGCAAATCAGATCTCCCTGAAAGCAGTTCAAATTTAAATACCAACCCCTGGATATTTGTTCATATTTTCCGAAAGTAAGACTAGAGTTAGGGGAAATAAAAAATGTTAGTCATTTCCACACAGAGAAATATATATGTATATGTGAAGGTCCAACATTTTTCTCTTTCAAACCTATAATACTACCAACCTCTCTGGAAGGAGTGACATTTCGTCTGTTGAGAAGCCGCTTGTATTTTCATTTGACCATAAGACCTACGTAACCCACACAGCCAGTGTAACATTAAAAGTTATGAAACCAAAAATAACATTCTTTACAATACCAAGAGCCTATTCAAGGTTTCACTGTGAGTTTCACACAAATTTAAAGATAATGAAGTTACTAAGAAAGAATACAACCTCTTTGAAAAGTCAGAATATTCACACCCACAACCTCCCAAAGGATAGAAAGTACTCAGTTTTGTGAATGGAAATATAAGTACTACTCANNTTTTTTGAAAAAAAAAAAAAAAAACAAAAAAAAAAAAAAAAAAAAAAAAAAAAAGCCAAAGCAGTTATAAATTTTCACCATGATAAAGGTATTCTGTATTTCTATACAAGGGAAAGTGTAAAACACTTTTACATTACCTTATTTTGGGAACCTCTCAGCATAGCTACAATTAAGGATTTTATAAGGGGCTGCCTACATCAGTTCAATCAAGGTATCTTGTGCTAAAATTCATCATTCTATGAGGTGAAAGACAAAAAAAGATATAACGGTTTTTCAGTCACACAGAAATATGCTTTCACAACCAGTGGTAGAAAGGTTAGGAGTGAAGTGAACTAACAATATGGCAGTATTAAAGGAATGACTACCAAATTCAGTCCCTTTTCTGAAAACATACTCTTTTACTGCAAAAAAGTACTCTTTTTCAATATGCGTAATTTGAAGTGTGTTGCTCAGTGTGTAAGTACACATGCATGAGAGAAAGCTGACTAATGAGGAGGTACTTTGAGCTTCTATCCCAGGAACTTATAAGAGTCAGTGCATTTGCTCCATTTAGTTCAGTGAGCTACATCTGAAAACAAAAAGCATCTCTTTAGATAATCACAGGCAAGGGTGATTTTTATAATATTGAAGGGAGGGGTGACCTCTCCAGAATAACCAAGAGGTTGCCTGAACCACTGAAATCTGCTCCAGCTTATCACTCTGAAGCTGTAATCCATTTCACTTGTGCTTAAAGTCCAAGGTGAGTTTTCTCAATTGCAAATAGGTTCCTATGTAAAGAATATTTCACGTATGTATTCAGTCAGGGTGGTAATGTTGTTATTATAGCACTGTCTGCAATAACTCAGCTGTCAAATTTACTTCAGGCTGAAAGTCAGTCTACATCATCTCAGCTGGCCAGCAGTTTCTTTTTTTATATACAGTATGTTTAAAATTTATCCAGACCATTATGAGTCATGAGGTGGCCAGTAAAAAAAAAAAAAGGGGGGGGGGGGGGGGGGAATATTTATTTATTTAAGAAGAAAAATTGTGGTAGGAAATTTAAAGATGTTGCTATCACTTTCTGCACCATTAGATATTACATTAGAAGAATAACCTGTGACATCACATATTTCACATGTTCCTTCTGTTTTCAGCATTGATTTTAGGTCCAAATCTCTTTTGATGAAACATTTGTCTATGTTACCCTTTCTATTAAGCTAGTTCCTCCCTCAATATAGTAGCAGCAAAGCCTGGATTGTACTCTATTCACAGCAGATAGACAAATTGTGATCTCTGCACACCCTAACAAATACACTGACAGTGTAGTATGTAGTTTGAGACCAAGCCAAAAAAAAATAAAATTGTTTGTTACTTCGAGTCCATACAAAAAACTTTTCAGTCTGTAGCTACCAAATTTCAATTGAATTTCAATGTAAGCACAAATACAGTGGAGTCTGGAAGCCTAGATGTTGTTACATTCTTGTTTTACAGTGAAATTCCTTAGCAAGTATCTACCACGAAGAACTACTAGTGAATCAACAGCAACACTTGGCTCAAAATACTTTGGGCAGATTCTTCCTTTGCTTTAAAAATATGCAACTTTAATATATATAAACAAAACAAGACAAAAATGCAGAGACTTCAAACAGCATTCACTATGTGTAGTGTCTAGTTCTTATGTGACATTATTTCATGCTAAGATCACCAGGAGCTTTACAGAGCACAGTTGATAGCTGAATTGATAAGAGACACCTATACAGTGCCTACCATGGCAAACAGAAGGCTCAAACTTTACTACATTAGAGTCAAGACAGGAGAATAATTTTACTTAAATAGCATTTCAGTCATCAAATCTCAAGTAGCTAGAATTAGCCTTAAAATTGAACATATTGTGCCCCAGCAGTAAGAGAAGTTCTTGGATGAAAATGATGGAACATCATAGAATGTAATACATTATAAATAATATATTTAAATTTTTAAATACTTAAATTATTTAAAGTATTAAATAATGAAGGGGAAATTAATAGCTAAATCTTATAAAATAAAGGTTAGGAAATAGACATTGACTGCCCTATGTGATAATACAAATATGGCTGTGACAAAAGGAAATGACTCAAAGGTCAAACAAAATAACAAAATGAAGCAGCAAACCACATCTTACAGGGAACTTGGGTCAAACTGAAAAGATTTCTAAGGCATAACACAAGATGAGGGACTTCCTGTTCAAACTAAAGCATTTTAAGGAAAAGATCCAATTTTGATGCCAGCGACAGACATCCCATCACATCTTGGTCCTTTTATCACTGTGATGCTAAATGTGTGCTGTCTTTTCAATGTAAGTTTGTTTTGTTCATCAGTTATTACTGAGTATTGCTATGTCTTTGTATACAAGGCAGAAGAGCCCAAAAGCTCCTTTTCTTTCCTCTCTGCAATAGTGTGGAGGAGGTGATGATTAAAGCCCACTTGCCATCATTCTGGAGCAGCACTACCTTGCCTGGTGTAATGTTTTCTCATTGCAAGAATGGGATGCTACATCTTTATGTTGTTAACTCTCCCATTAAATCAGCAAAAATAAGAGTAACAACTAGATGACAGCTAATGAGGACATGTTATTGTCCATGATGTGGTTGGAATGGTAATCCAGGTATGGAATAAAATTCATGTTTTACTGTACTGAAATACAGGTGCAAGATCTATTATTATTACAGGAGAAGAAATATCAAGTGTTAGTGTTGTCTAGCAGTCCCCATATCTCCTGCTAGACTTCCACAGTAGCTGGCAGTTCTATACAATTTTGCCATGTTACCTTGGTCACCTTTAAAATTTTCCTTTAATATTCAGTGCAGGCATTTTATGGCACTGTTAACTACCTGTAAGTTATACATGCCAACACTTGGTTATGTTGCTTTACAATTGTGCTGCTTATCTTTTGTCGATCTGAGGCCTTTCTAGGCTTGGTTCCTGAGCAGGACTGACCCATTAGAAACTACCAGTGTTCTGCACCAAGGACAACTGACAGAAAATGGCAGAAAATTTGTGAGAGGTCTCAAGGATGATTAACTAGATAAGAAGGATAATTGAAGTTAAAAAAGGAAAAAATAAGAAAAAAATTCACCTGTGGCCTTTTCACATACTTGTTTCCATACAAAGAGAAAAGCAACAATCCAATATCTACAGTAACTGGCACTGGAATAGAAGAGCAAGAAACATGTATTTCAAAAGACAATGACCTTTTTTTTTTTATTTACGTTTTAAGTCAAGAGCTCTCCAAACCTTAGATTAAACCTGGCCTGAGTGTGCAGACTGATGAAAGTTCTTTTGTGTTCTTTTGAAAGCCAGTTGGAAAAGAAGAAAAATCATCAAGATAGATGCATACAGTTTAGATAGGAGAACCCTGTCTAAATGGCAATTCAGTGCCCTTTTTACAGTTACACAGCTTCAGGAGATATATAACCATACTGATTATTATAATGAGTAGTATAATAAATTGAGATCAGAGACCTTTACTGGCTACTTCAAAAATTTTAGTTTTGTTTTATAGATGTAGATGTTATAACTTGATGTTGCTTGACTCTGTTTAAATAATTCAGAAATTGCCGAGATCGTCAACATGTGATTTTTCCATGAGTAGAAAAAGATACTAACAATGAATCAAGTACTCCACCAGAGATTTTAAACCTCTGACTATAGATTAAAATAGTTAGATCCCCTCTTTGACACTATCTAAGCTGAAGGAGAGCAATAGGTGTTGAAAAAAAATTAGACAAATCAATAGCAATATTGAACATATATTAAAATATTATTGAATTTCTGTCCTTGGATTAAGCTTTTATGGAGATTGACATAATGTAGTTAGACAAGAGGCTCTTGTCCATTGGAATCTTCCTATTGACTGCAAACAATTTCTGAACAAATACATAGTAGAAATAAAAGTATTCAAATATATGCCTGAAAATTCAACATTTTATATTTCAGCCACCTTATATACACTTTCATTAGGAGGTTATATAAATGCATATATATATCTATACTAAGCATATATATATATATGTACTTCACACACACACACACACACACATATATATATATATACACTTCATGAGTATTGTTAATAGGCACAGAAGCACAACCAACCAATTTTTTGAGGTTTTTCTTCTTACACAGCTAGAGAGGAAAAAATACTCTTGGCTGACATAACAAACACTTCAAAAGCAGAATCAGAGTGCACAATAATCAAGACTCTATTTGGTGCAAACAATTCACGAACACTGCCTAACATTTAATATTCACAAAATTGTTTAAAACTATTATGGATAGCAAACAAATTCACAACCCTATTTAGAAAAAAAAACCCAAACGCTTTCTAAGGAGTAGCAAAAATTTCTGAGATATAATGGCAGATGCTTTTGGGTTTAGAGTACCAAAATCTAAAACAGATCATGAATTAAATGCATTTCAAAGTATTTTTCATGATAAAATGTATGTAAATGAGCAGATTATTCAGGCAATATTTAAATAGGATTATAGAAAGAAAGGCATAATCCTTTTAATGTACTGATTTTTGGTGGTTTGTTTTTCTTTTTATGTCTCTGTCTTCCATTTTCCAACTGGAGTGAACTATTTTTAGGCAGTTTCCCAGTAAATATTAACCACTATTTTCCTTTACCATAACTGTCAAAACCCTGCATTGATTTAACTGTATAATATGCAGTTTTTTGTATATTCTACACATCATGATCTGTTATTGTTGACTATAAATTAGTTCTCAAATAATTGATAGGTTATTTGAAATACAGCATGCGCTTGAAATTTTTCATAGTCTCTATAATTGATTGTTTTTGACTATGTCTTTTTGTTCTTTTATGTGCATGTCCTTCTATGAACATATTTTTAAAGTACTAAAATCCACTTGACAATGTCACTTTAAAACAGTCTTTTGTGCCTTATCTCACTAGCTGTAATCAATCAGGAATATTAAAGCTGTTTCTTATGCTACTAAGGAAAATGAACTACTACTCTGCATGGAGAGAAACTGGTGTAGTGAGAGCTCCCAAGTATGTAAGAGGTTACACAGCCTGTCATCTTCAGTTCTGAGGTTAATGCCAGTGAGCAAGAAACTGTACTTTCAGATCTGACATGAAATGTCATGAGATAGATGAGAAAATCATAAAGTGCAGTTACCAAGACTAGACTAGTCAGTATGGCAGCATGTAAGAACTTAATGCATCTCTCAATGAGGCTCTTACTTCTGAAATACGAGCTCCTGTTGTAAAGCCAGCAGGTGGTCAGTTTATAAAGTGAAAGGTGGCCTGCAAAGTAATACATTTAACAAGATTTGGTTTTTCCTTAATATATGGGGGGTATTGAAGAAGAATGTTGCCAGTGGGGTAAAGGGAAGAAAATAGAATGCTGTGTTTTTTCTTAATTTCACTGGTAACTGAGAAACAGCCACGATAAGGAAAGACAATAGTTGAAAATATCAGTGCAAAAACTAAAAGATGCAAAGCTATTGAAACAGACTAAAGCTCTCTGACAACTTAATCGTATGGTAAAAGGACTCATTGCCTTAATATACAAGGGAAGACAATAAAGAAAATCAGAGCTAGAGCTGTTCACAGATTCACAAACAAAACAGAAAAAAGTAAGTTACATTCCTGTTCTAGAGGTGTGAATTAGTTTTGCGTGGCCAGGTTTCAATAGCAGGGGGCTTACAGAGGTGGTTTCTGTGAGAAGCTGCCAGAAGCTTTCCCCACGTCCAGCAGAGTCAACGCCAGCCGGCTCCAGGACAGACCTGCAGCTGGCCAAGGCAATCAGAAATGACAGTAACACTTCTGGGACAACATATTTAAGAAGGGGGAAGAGGGGGAGAAAAAGTTATCGCAAGATGTAACTGTGCCAGAGAAGAGCAAGAATATGTGAGAGGATCAACTCTGCAGACACCAATGTCAGTGGAGAAGGAGGGGGAGGAGGTACTCAGGCACCAAAGCTGAGGTTCCCCTGCATAGTGATGAAGACTATGTGAAGCAGCTGTGCCCCTGCAGTCCACAATCTTTTTAGTCCTCCCCTGGGAGAGTGTGTATGTAAAGCAGAAACCTGTTCCACAAATTTTCTCTTCTCAAAGCTTCAACTTAGTACCTCCAGTACAACAAAAATATAGGCCTAAAAGATGGAATATGAGACTATTTTCATCAGAAACTACTAATCTCTAATAACTACATTTCATCTTAGTGATTTGTGTTCAATGCCCTTGAACTGAACTATTATACTTATTCTGAATTGCATTTATTTTATTTTTGTTTAGACTAATCTCAAAACAGCATGTCCTGGATACATTGGTAGAGAAATGAAACATGGTTCAGGTTAGGGGGATACAAAATTATCAGGATCATTGTATATAATCCCTCTTCACTCATCCATTTCATTAATTTAATTTTATTGTGTTTTTCCAGATAAGGATAAGGAGTATTTTGGTTTTATGTGGTCAAAGTCCCTTGAATTCTACAGAATGTGAACAAAAACTCTTTGGGGAATGAGTGGCTGCACTGCAACTGACCATTTTAGATGTTTAAAATAGATCATCACCATATTAGTTGGGCCCTGCTAATGTAATCCGGCAGAAGAAATTGTGTTCCCACAAGAACTGAATGTTTTAATTTGAGACCACTAGAGGAGTCCATCTGGCCATTTAAACCCACTATTAGCTGTAGATTCTTACTAAGGTCTACTGGTTTCAAAACATTACTTTCCTTCTGACAGTTAACTGTATGAACCACATAGTTATGGAAATATTTGAATTGTAAATATTGAAAATCGGCTACTGTTCATGCATTGCAACTTTTCATATATTTTAGTATGCATATTAGCACCATGAAGCTTCATATTCATAAAGCTGATCTTGACAGATCATAATAATTGTTGAATATAATTGATAATACTACTTATTGAAAGTGACCAACCATTTAATAGTTTCTCTCTCTTTCACTTGCTTTAATTCTGCAGAAACATGATGATATTAAATGTTCAGTATGGTAAGTTCAAGATTAATAATTCAATTATCATTAAGCACAGATTGAAACAATAGTGTTGCCTTGCCTTACAGTGTCAGGAATTTTAGCAAATCACTTAATAATGTCAGTATTCTTCCTATGCATGAATTGTCTGGGTTGACAATACCATGCAGTGGTTTTAAAACTAACATTTTGCCACAGCTGCAAAGGAGTTATGAACCAGAGGTGTTTCACAGTTATTTCATTGCATTTGTTTTGGGTTTTTTGTTGGGTTTTTTTTGTTTGTTTGTTTTTTTCCAATCCATAACTGCAGACACTTTCTCAGTGCTTAAAAAATGGGCCAAACTCACAGCACAGGGATGAACACTCCCAGTATGATGGACAAGTGGCACTAGTTTGTAGCTCACCTGTCTGCCTCTGTCTCACCTCTTTGCCATGGGGTAATATTCAAACAAACACTTTTTGCCTCACAGAAAAATGAATTAAATGATCTCCCTGTTATGTCTGATTAGACCTACATAAGACAGTGGACAGGAACCATCCCTTAATTTCATTGTAGTCAGATTTCAGTAAGGATTTAATTTTCATTTTAAAAGGGACAATTGCAGACTGAAGGATCATCTGAGTTTCCTGAGGAGTTTCCTCAGATAAAGACAGAAAGCTGAAATTGCTTATCTTTCACTCCTCCATGAAGCCTGGCTCTCAGACATGTGGTCTTAACAGAGCTTAGGTGGACTTTTTCTCTTTGGCTTTTGATCTTGCCAGTCTCTTCTTTACAAGCATAAATGATCAGACAGCATGCACAAACATTGCCAGTTGCATATCTTTTGAAAATATGGAAGTCAAAAACCTGGGCTTCTGCCTCTTGCTTTGATCTGAATCTATTCTTTATTTTTTCTTCAGATTCATAAATGTGAAAATATCTCTTGGGTTGTATATAGGATGTCTCATATGTATTCATCATTTTCATAGCAAATGCTTGGAAATTATAATTTTCAGTTAAGGAATTTTCAAAAATGTACAGTTTTTATTATTAAACTAATCATTACTTCTCTCCATAAACTGTTTAGATAAATTATTTTGAAACAAACACACAATCAGAGGCCAATCTTCCAAACACTGAATATATGCAACTTTAACTTAATGACTCAGAAACTTAATCTCTAAACTCTACCTTGTACTTATTCATAAACCCTATCTTGACAGAAAATAATAATTAAGGATATAATTGATAATAAACACATCAAAGGTGACCAAGTATTTAATACCTTCTCCTTAATTCTGTATAAACAAGATATGTATCACAGATCACAAGTCTTCAATATGATAAGCTCAAATTTTATAATTCAATTAGCACTAAATATAATTTATGTCAAAACAATATTTCAGGTGGGTGGCAATTGAATATTACCTAATTCTGCATCATGAGAACAACATGCATTGACTCTATTGTGGAAAAAGAAATATCAATAAAGCAGCAGGTTTTCAGTAAACAAATACATTTGACAGATTAAACTGTCCATTTCTTTGTACAGTTGGTGTTGTCATCTATCTTGTCCATTGTTACAGACTTCTGCTCAAACCAAACTGCAGAAAGAGAAATGTGGTAAGGCATAGAGCATATACAGGTTATCTAAGGGCACAAGGATTAAATCTCTGAAAACTGATGATGATGAAGTCAATCCAACACGTGAATGAAAAAGTATAGTGAAGTAATCAGGATTGTACCTTGACTCCTACCCCATTTCCCGTCAACTGTATGGAGCTTTGAAAGAAGACCCACTCTGTGTGTCTGCAGTGCTCAGAAGACCTGGAGATGTTTTGGTGGTCCTACAGATAGGCAAGTGATTACATTAATTGAAAGCATGAGGGACTGCTTTTTTTTTTTTAAAGAAAATATAATGGTTTCAAGAAAATTGCCTGATCTCTGTTGAATGGCACTGATAATGTATTGTGAAGCCAAACTCTTGCTCTGTGAGGCTATATACTCATACATTAGACTGAAAGGTTTCTTTCACCTTTGAGCAGAGCCAACATCTGCCACCTGTGTTCCCTGACAGATGGCCATTTGTTTCAAATTTCAGAAGAGGAGAAAAATGGACACTTCCTTACAGTGTTTCAGAGCAGTATATATAATCCTTACCCCACTGCTATACAGTATTTATTCTTTGTAAAACTTACACTTGTTTTGGTTGGGGTTTTTGTTTGTTTGTTTGTTTTAACTCACAAGGCTGTGTTTATATTAAAGTTGTCTATATTTTGTAGTTTGGGGAAAAGAGGTAGCTAAATGTAGCTCATCCTGGAACTCCTACAGACACAAAAGAAGGAAAAGGCAGAGTAACAGAGCACACCCTATGCAAAGATGACTCAATAAGAAGGTACAGACAACTTCATTGTCATCATTGATCATATATAAGTAACAATCACACTGTTAAGTGCGAAACAGAAGAACTGAACACCTTGTAAGAACAAATAGGGATAAATAAACCTTATAGAACATCTATGACAACAATGTTGGAGTTTCTTCCTTTCTCCTTCCCCACAGAAAGGGGATGAACTCCAGAAGTGCAGCATTTTCATGGGCAATACCTCTGAGCTACCACATCCACTGCTCCTAATAACACCACCATGTTTCAGGGAATTTAAGACCAACAACTTTACTCAAGGAGTTACTGGCAACAACAGCAGGACCCAAGCACCAGTGTAATGCAATATCACTGCAGAGTAATGTACTGACTTGTGACATTCTGCATTAGTTTCTATTTCTAAATGATCTCAGCCACATGCAAAACAGATTAGAGCAGTCTAGTTTCAAGCCAGAAGAAAGGTGGTTAAATGTGGCAACATTTGTACTGCAAAGATTTTATTCTTCTCACCAGGCTCTGGTAAAAGAGTGAACTCCTGGCCAAGACTGTGGGCTGCGCATCTGGATGTGGCTTAAGATGAAGTAATTACTTATCCTACAAAAGCTCTGATTCTTCAAGATGATCTACTCCATGTGTATCCTGTTGTATGAGTCTGTGAGGCACATGTACACAGCACATGTTTTCCTAGCAGTACCAGCATTCAGCATTGCTCTGCTTGTACTTTCTAGCCCTTATGTTCCCATACAAGAGGACATTAAAGCCTGGCTAACCATGCCCAATTATCCTTGCAGTGTTAACCCTATACTATAAAAACTCTAAAGCCTGAACAGTAACCACACTAGAAAAATTTCACTGACAGCAACTGTAAAGGTAGTAAATAACTCTGTTTGGTGGGAAAAACAAAACAAAACAAAAAATTCCACACAACAACTGCCTTACATGGATATATCTACTTTTTAGAACTTAATAGAGATGCCCAGTGAGTTCCAGGGCTCAGGAATGGAGTGTTCCTTGCCATTGCCTGATAGCTCTCATTGACTGGTATGTAACTGTAGCAAGCAGACAGTCCCAGCCTAGCAATGGAGCATACACTATGTAACCTAGTTCAAGAGCATTTATGCGGAAGTAATTTAGGTTTCAAATATAGTACCCAAACAGCAGAAGAAAGCCTGAAATGTTTATTTTTTTTTCCTGTTAACATAGTAGAACAAAACTCAGGAGTTGTCAAAATATTCTGTTTTAGCACTGAATCTGGATGGGAAGATCTAGCAACTTCAGACTGATTAGTTTCAAATGCTAAATGAAGTGACACCCTTCAGTTAGGAGCCAGACAAGAAGCTAGTGTGGAAAAAGTCTTGAAGAGAAAAAATTGTATCATAAGATGAAAGAGTTGATGTTCAGAACAGTGTGTGGTACTAACCACGTACTCTAGACTCTGTTTGGCCTTTGCAGTCAATATAAAAAATAATTTCCTCACTGACTTTTTTGGGTCACTTGCTACTTTATGCAAGAAGTGGTAGAGATTGTTCACATTTTTGTTTATTTTCACAAACCTTTCCATAAAGCAGAGGTTAGTATTCTGTTCTGATCTGGTGAAAGAGGAAGTCCATCTTAAACCTAGAAAGCTAAAAGAGACAGGCTATTAAAACTAGTTTTCCAGCCCCAGCAAGTGTTATAATTATGTCACTCTACTACTGCTACAACGTCAGAGTTTGAGGAACTTGCAAAATAACTACAAAGATGAAGATTCCTGGAAGTGTCTCTATCAGTAGAGCTTTATTCTGCTCGGAACACACTCTTTTTATTTCACTAGGTATTTATGTATTTTAGTATCTTAGTACCCAGTTTAAACTCAATGAGGGTAGCTTGTTTTCCTGACCTTCATATGGCCCAAATTTAACCTTTTAATCTGCTGACCAACTGAAGCTGGAAATAACTGAACAGGTCACAACTTCCTTGCAATGAAGGATCCTTGGTATAGGATAAATCACATCTTTCCTCTGCTATACAGCTCCACTGAGGATTACTTGGGAGGCTTGCAAGCTTGAAGGAGTCTCTTGTTGGCAGAGCAATTGTGCTATCCCAACCAACCAATTTGACCAACACTAGTTGTAAAAAAATAAGCAATTCAGAGGAATGAGGCTCTGAAGCCCTTTTCCACTTTGTTTTTGCTGCAGTTAGTCAAGAAGCCAAAAAAAAAAAGGCTCATCTTTTCAGTTTTTAACATCAACACATCAGTTCAGCAGTCGTGTACAGATTATCTGCAAATGGTAACACAAAGAATCTCATTAAAAGGCTTCCACTTCATCTCAAAAACTGTGGGATTCTCATACAAGTTGAGTGGGATTGCACAATGCAAAACCCCTCTTTCTAGGTTGTAGTACTTCTGCCTGGAAGGTCAACGGAGCAAAATTCTTGAGGTTACTCCCAAATGTGATGTCCTCCAAGGGGGGATATACAACTATCAGTTGAGCCTTTTCACTGACCCAGAAACTACAAATATCTTCATTTCCATTCTTTTTAGATAAAGAAACATTCCCTCTCTCTCTTAAGCTTTTTTGAAGGGGAAAAAAAAAAAAGCAACCAATATCTTTTTTAGCCGTGTTTCTCTTTTGTGTTCTCTGTCCTTTGTAATCTACTTTGACTCCCTGACAATACATGACTTTCTGTACTCTCACTCTGTCTTTTAATCACCAAAAAAAAAAAAAGTAAAAAAATCACCACCCGAAAACCCTCTGTCCATCCCTTGTGATTACAAACCACCTCCTTTATCTAGTGGTCTGGTGAGGAGGAGGAGGAGGCAGCACAGCAAACCTTTTTCTTTCATTGGCCTCTGACCCAGCAATATCACAATATTACAATATCACTTCTTTTAGTCCCAGTTCTCTTTTGTGCTATGTCTTCATTGAGTGTAATTGTCAGATATGCCTGATGGCAGTGAGGCACACATGCAACAGCAATGCCATTCTCTTCATGTGCATTTTAAAAGAGCTATTGAGTAGATATTCTTTATTTGCTCACAAGTATTTCCATGATTGATAGTCTTCATTTTTGATTCTTAGATTTGATGAGACCAGATTTTGCCAATGTGATAGTGAGTTACTTTGTTTTCTGGTTTTTTTTTAAAGGGTTAAAACAATGAACGTTACAAATTGCATGCTTTTTAAATATGGGGTTTAAATGTTCATGCTGTGACAATGGCTGTGTTATCTGTGGATTATAGTAGTGTGCTTTATTTGTGTATCCCCCTGAAAAGTACTCAGACACTGTATTTACTGTAGAACAAACAGTATAGCTGATCAAGGGCTTTTGGCCAGGTTCTTCAATGACAGCCACACTGATTTGCTGTGACTGCCCACACACAAATCAGTGAATGCACTGCAGGATTTTGCTTGGTTAGTATATGGAATTTACGTCACACAGGACCTGGGAGAAGCACAACTGCACCATTCATCATCCCACTGGGATTTTTCAGGCATGTACTTTTTAAATGTAAGTAGGTGACTGTATCTTGGTATACAAGCCATATCTGAAACCCTTCTCTATACTGTTTACCTTTCAAGAAAGATTCAAGACTTTTGCTACCCTCAAGCACTTCAGTACATAAGAAGCCATGAACTTAATTGCAAGGTTTCTTTTTAAAATACTGGTGAAAATTCTCTTCTGTTTTTGCAGGACTCACAATTCAGGTTTTCCAGCTTCTGTCTACAGACACAAAACCCAGCAAATGAGTAAAACCCTCTTAAATTCTATATATTTCAGGCTCTGGGTTGGTTTTTTTTCCTAAAACCACAGAATTCACAGTAAACTAGGCAGTAATTCACTTTCTAAATACAGAATGAAGTTTCTGTCTTTATATTTTGCTCATAATTGCATTGTCAAGGAGGATACCATGCTGTTTCTAAGAAGGGAAAAACAAAAGAGTTTTTAATTTCCTTTGTGACCTGCCATTTGTCAGCTCAAGGTTTTGGGGTTTTTTTGGTCACACTGAAATAAGTTCCACCTTAATAACATATTAAGAACTGCCATTTACAAAGCTCTTAGTTTGAAAGGAAGTATTATCTTTGGGCACAGTGTCTTCTACCTTCTCCATAAACCCTCCATGTGACTGATCAGTCACTGACTTCTAAAGCTGCACTGTACTATATCAAAGTCCAGGTTCATTATCTGTGAAATGGGTATAATGACATTCACTATTCTACCAGATTAGTTTTCGAGGTGATAAATGCCACACAGTCATCTATGGTAAATCATTACAGGTGCACATGTTGCATGGACAGCTGCTTTTTAAAATGCTTTTTTTCAATCTGGTAGCAGTAACAAAATCTTGATCCTACAGTTACGAGGTTCCTCCTGATGTTCTGTGTACAGCTAAGAGAGAGGAGACATTTTGCTGAGTGAAATTACAGAAAGGGCAGTGTTAACATGAAGATGTCTTAACGTATCTCCTTCATGAACATGCCCTAATGGTACAGCTGTTGCTTCTGTGCACTAGTGCTCTCTAATCAACAAAATTAAGGGAATACTGTGGAGGACACTTCCCCAGCTCCAGAATATAATTTATATTATGAACATTTTTCCCAAACATTGCCAGAGAGGAAGGATTCAACTCTCATCATCGTTCTCTGGAAGCAACATTAAATTATTAGTCTTTAATTTAGTTAGTGATAATCTCTGCTAAAACATTCCCTTATGGTTTCCACTAAATATACCATTAAAATCTCTGTTTTGTCTGGGCTACCAAGTGCTCTCTCTACATGAGAACGTTTGTTCAGCTTTGAATTGGATTCCTACTGGCTGCTGGGAAAACAGTTTTCTTCTCCAAAAAGAGTTTTTAAGTCTGATTGCATGACATAAAAGCACAGATTGATCACATCACATCATCCTATTAGGAACCAAAAACTCTAAGTCAAATGCAGCTGTAACCAAAAATACAAAAAGGAAACCCTTTTATCACTGGGGACAACATTATCAGTTTTGCCACACAACAAGAGCAATTTTCTGGGTTGTGTTTCAAGGGAAAGAACATCTCTGAGTAGCACTCAAAGACAAGGGCAGTACAGGCAGCCACAAAACAATTCCTTTTGGTGGGAGAGTTCCTGCATGCACTTGTTCTTTTCACTAGACATGTACATGGGGCCAGTTTGGAACAGGAAGAGGAAGATGTTCCTGAATGACAGCACCAAAAAGTAATCTTCCAAACATGATGCTAACAGGGGTAGAGTGCAAATTACTGGAAAATCTGCAGGGCCAGATTAGAACTCAAGCAAAGTTAAAATCAGTGGGACTGAGAGTTCACAGAAGTAAGCAAAAGTGGAAGACAGAAGTAAACATCTGTACAGCTACCAGCAGGGTGAGAGTGATTCCTGCTCATGCTTACAAAAATGTCAGTCCATGTCTTGGTTAAAAATATCTGTTCTAATTTTCTGTAACTTTAGCCTATCAGTAAACTTCAGCTCTATGTGGAAAAGAAAGAGTAATTCTACTACAGCACAATAAAACCTGGTTCCAGATTCAAACTATGTCATAAAAAACCCTCTTCACACAATGTTGAGGCAGATATGTAAAAAATTAAAACTCAGTTGTGATTTTGATACATCCAAGTTATATTTGTAATAACAACCTATATTTTAATCCAGGTGTTCAAGGGTCCCTTGGGCAGCCTGGCTTGGAAACGATAGAAGANGGGGGGGAGGGGGAACAACCCACAAACAAAAACCTCACAAAACCAAAAAACCCCACACTATCTCTATGGTGTACAGAAAAGATTGTAAAGGACAACAGTGGAGCACTACGGAATATTTACAAACTCTGGTGTTTGGACTTGTAAGTAAACAAATTATTTCTTTCCTGGCACTGTGATGCCACTTCATTAATGTGCACCCAGGCACCAATTTACTGTCCAGAAGAGCAAGAGCTAAATAAACTGAATCTCTCCTTTTCCCATGAAGTCTCTCCACTTTATAAGAAAAGAACTTGCACTGGTAAAAAAAGACACACTACTGACAATACAGAAAGATTTTAGATACTGTGCAAGAGCACAGTAGAGGTCTTCCTTCTGTTGCTCCAAATTCTTGAGCTCTGCTCAAGAGTGCAGCAGATCAAGAGATAATTTGGAGCCTAAGAATACAATCATACATCTTCCAGGACAGAGGTGGCTCAAGGCTTCTCTGTACAAAACTATGATTGAGGCTCAACTACTGTGGCCTAGCAAAGGAAAGGATGGAAATGGGAAAGGGTGTCTCTTTCCTGTTATTATTAGAGAAGTGGGTACAGTGTAGAGCAGAGTGTGAAGGAAAGGCAGCCCTTCCTGCCTTTCCCCACCCTTGTCTCTCTTGCAGCAACAATTAACCCAGCTCTAGCTGAAACAAAGCAGGCAACAAACTACAGCTATTTGGTCATACCATACCTGGTGTCCTAGACAGCCACTTTGACTTGCCTTCAGCAGCCTTGTCCCAAGAAATGCTTTCAGTAATTAGCTTGTCTGTCCATCCCCAAGAGGGGATGTCTGCTCCAAAGTGGAGAACTCTTATATTACTTTGTCAAGTTCCAAGGAAAGAGAGAAGGCAAAATAGGAACCTTCAGCCTCACATCATGATAAAGAATTACTCTAATATGTATACATATATATATATGTAAAGGAAAACACTTAGATTCTATATATCCAGTGTACAAATAAGAATTTTGACATTAAGGTCTCTCCTGTCCAGTGTCATGCTGCTAGACAGACATAATATTGTTCCACTTGATTGCACAGTGCCACCAAACCATCACCTTTCTCCCCAACCCTCTGACCAGCATATATGCTAGTCTTGAAATAAAACACAACACTCAGTGTTACAGGCAAGTGGTCTCTAACCAAGATGATACCATGATGCAATGTGGAGTGTTGCACTGCTGAACTATAGTGCCCCGCTCTGCACAGAATGAGCTGTTAAGGCCACTAAGAGTGCCTGCAAAAGTCATCAGACAGAAAAGAAGTCTGAAAGAAAGGTTACAGATGTTAGCCCACAAATAATGGGACTACTGGTCATACGCCAGCTCCTGACTGTTTACTGTTTCTCAGACACCAAGTTCTTTCTTGTTCCAGTTCCTTAACGTGGATAAAACAAGGGTAACACAGGTGCCAAATATAAAAATAGGAAAACAAAACATTAACATATCTACGGTTCTCCCTTCTAACTTAACATGTTAATTTGCAGTTCTTTCACTGTTATGTATTATTCCACATTTGATCAGAGAAGCAATTTGTTTCCCAGTGGATCAGGCAGAATTACTATTTAAATTCTAATTCTCACACACCTCCCCTCCTGCAAAATTAAGGTGAAAATCCGCATTAACTAAGTTTTTAAGAAGTATAGACAAACAAACCAAACCCCAAGACCATTAAGTTATTGAATTTAATTATACATCATGAGCTCATTATGTACCATGCAGAAAAAGTATAAATTTTTAAACCCTTGTATTTATTTTTAAAGCATGTTCTTTTAACATTGGAAAACATGAACATGAGCATACAATGTCATCAGTCATACCATTAGTTTGCACAAACCTCTACCATGTATCTTCTCATTCATTTTCTTCCTGAACTATCACACTTTTTCTTTTTGTGTCCTCTCTAGAGGTAAATCCAGGCCCTTAATCACTTTCGTTGCCATTTAGGTACGTAATTTTAGATAGAGTAAATGTTTTTCTTAAGGTTTGTGGATGCTTATGTTTTCTTCAGCTAGATTTCTGCTTGGTGTTCCCTTCTGGCTTTTATCAAAGAAATATAGGGCATCAAGCAGAAAATCCTTCTCTCTGGATACAGTACATATTCAAAAGAAAGATGTAAATTTGAATTGTTGGAAGTTAGCATAAAGAGGCCTGGTATCATTAACAATGTGTTTCTAGGCTCTGGCACACAATTCACTGTCAAATAAATTCTAATAATTAGTCAGGGTTTGAATTTTTTTAATCAGTTTACATGGAAATGGTATATCCTCTCATATAATTCCGCAGCTATTTAAATTCTAATTTCAAAGTCAATTCTAGATAAAACTACTTTAGCAACCACCTGAATGCAATTGTTGCCCATACAAAAGGAGTCACAAAAGCTATGTAGCAATTGCCTGGACAAGTTTAGAAGTGCAGATTCTACTTTTAAAGCTGTAAATAATAACAAAAAAATCAGAACAAATAAAAACCCCAAAACACTTGGTCAGCAAAGGAAGAAAGCAGGTTTCCACTTCTGCAATATCTTTCTCTAAAAGTGATTGCAACAGGTACTATAAAACACTTCTAGCTCAAAGACACATCAGTATGCAGAGAAGACATTCTTGCCTTAAACTTTTATCATCCTTCTTTTTTGGTCATGATGGCTGATATGTCAAGGGTGGTTACTTCTCACCAATACAGAAAACAATAATACTGAATGCTATTGAATTTCAACATGAGCAAATAAAAGAACAAGATGATTCACAAGTACTAACTACAAGTAAATTGAGACAAAGAGCTTGTACCAGAGGGCTCTTTAAAAAGTTTATTAATCAGAATTCCAAATTTCTAAATTAATAGTTTGATCAAATATATTTTAATGTACATTGATTTCAAATAGTTTTCCCTTAAGTATTTCTTGTAATATTTAATACACTATTTATGACATATGATCAAAAGCAAAATTATTTTTTCTTCCTGACTGTCCAAACTTTCATAAAATGAAAAGAAGGAAGTCTGTCACACAACTCCAAATCTCTATTTGATTTACATAAATATTATTTCTGTCAATGCACGGAGAATAAAATAGCAATTCTTGTAATTGCTCTTGCAAACAGGTTTGAAAGAGCAACAGGTGTCTGAGCAGCATCAAAAATTAGTATAAGCCCTCAGGCATTTATCCTTAGTACCTTGACTAGGAAAGAAAGAACATTGTGATAAATAGTACACTTCACACCTCTCCTTGAGCTACTGCTTTCAGCTCAGATGACTACTGCAGACTTGGACAATACACTAGTTATCACTTCATTTGGTATGAAACGTTAACATTGCCAGTTGTCCATTACCAAAAATTTTAGGGACATTCTTCTTAAAATGTTAAGTTAGATGCTATGGCTTGATTCAAAAGAATCTGTACAAAATTTAGGGAGCATGACATGCAGAATAGAAGGAGACTTGCATATTATCTTCAAATGGGTGTTCTGTTCACTATGCATATATACTGGAAGAACTATGAAGATGCAAGAAATACGCAAAAATCACTCTTTCCCCTTCAGTTGCTAGTGTTCTACATGCAAAACTAGCTATCCTATTGTCCAGGATTTTCTAATCTGCCTCATGACAACTGTTGATACAGAAATCATAGCACAAAACTTTGACAATTCTCAAATTCTTCCCCGCTCCAGAAAATCAACACCAGCTCCACCCTATCCCCAGCAAACAATCCCCCCATCTCTACCTCACCAAAGGACTGCTGATGTGGATATGCACCAAAACAGGTCCCTGAAATAAAATAATTGACTACTTCAACAAGATAGAAAAGGGCTACCAGAACTCCTGCAATATTATATACTGAAACCTGTGTTTNTGCAGCCTTTCCCTTACTTGTTGAATTTTACTATTATTCCTATTTCTTACATAGTTTCAGTGACAGAAAGGAATATATCACCTCAGGAGAAGAAAAACCATTTCAGGGGGAAACAAAGCCCTCCTCAGGTCTGATACATCCCCATGCTGATTTCAGATAAGCGTGTCAGCACACAAATGGCAGACCCACAGTAAAGAGCTCAGTGATGTGTGTCAGCACAGCAGCAGTTGCCTTTCTGCCAAACAGGAACATAATGGACAAGCTGCAGGAGCTTACACATTTGGAGGGGATCTGCTAGACAGAACTCAGAACTATGGTGAACATCTTACTGCCACTCTGATGAACATCTGTGCTCGCACCGTGCAAGCCACTGACATGAATCTTTTTTGAAGAGCACCACTTCCATGTCATGTTGCCTCATTAAATACCTCGGAAAAGTCTCCATTATATTCAAAATAGGACTGTTTGTTACAAGCTGTGTTCAGACTCAGCTGTGAAATAATTGCACAAAGTAGGCAAGAGGAAGGGTTGCTGAGCTTGAGGAGGTCTCTGTTCTGTCCCCAATTTTACCTGTACCTCACTACAAGGAATATTCCGTGGTTCACCAAATTAATTTATGACTCACTTTCTCCCAGATGAAAAATGGGATTTAAAATGGCAACTTGCTTTTGTAAAGTACTTTCTTTAAAGGAAAGTTGAAATCAAACAAATATACTTGGACAAAAAAGTGAAGACTGCATTTGTGCTAGGAAGAAGGAAGATTGGTCCTGGAAAACCACCTGCCTACCTGTAAATTGCTGCAGTAAAGAGAAATAACAAAAAATATACAGAAAAATATATTAGGGAGTTTCTGACAATGCTGTATATTAATGACATTCTTGAGTACAAAATGCTTTAAATATTTTTCTATAAACCACTACTGTTTCAATGTTTTCCTGTCGTGCCTTACAATTCAGAGTTAACGTAACATGTCCTCTCCCATGACAACACGTTTTATAAGATAATCAGCCTGTTGTAATAGGTGTTCAATAAAAAAATGTCTTGGGAACAGTACTAGAAAATATGATCTGTACTGTTTGTTTATGCCAGGAAAAGTGCTCCGCCTTTCTGATCAGATGGTTTACTTCTATCTTGTGTTTCTCCAATTTTTTTCACCAGAAACTTTCACAAATTTCTTAAGAATGAAGTGCAGAAAGCCTAGTAAGAAACTCGCTGTTCTCTTCTCTACAACTGTTCCATTACAAATGCTTTATTGCAAAGTATAAGGAGAAAGTCTTCTGTCTATAGTCTGTGACCTGGCCAGCTGTATTCACAACCTTTTAATTTATTTCTCATTTTCCTCTCCCTTTTTCATTTTTCAAAAATGTCAGCCACTTTTTATACATCCCCCCACACACACCATGAGCCCCTTCACCACATTTCATTTTCTCATCCAAATCCATAAAATTATGTACCAGCTTTGAGATAGACTTAGACTTTCTTAATGTCTCTGTAAAGTTTACACTGCTATTTGCAAAAGTAGGAGATGCCGCTGGAACAGGTGAAGTCAAGGGAATCAGCAAGTAGAAAGTTTTCACTGAAGCCCAAACACTGTACTTAATTTCTTAAACACAGTTGACTTTAGTACTATCATGTTACAAAACCCTCATTCTTCTCAAGGATCCCACCCCGTCTCAATTTGTGGAAATGTAGTAAGTGTATAAAAAGAAAACATCAATATCCTTGGCTAATTTTATGAGCATTTTTGCCTTAATGTTTCATTCTCTGTGCTAAGGTTGATCCACTCCTCTTTGCCATGTCAATCAGTTTCCTTTTAGAAATAAGCTGCTAGCCTCTCTTTTTGGTAGTAATTGGTTCAGTTCCTGGATTAGACAGATGTTTGTGTACCAGCTACTTATTTACTCAGGTTGGTATTTGCATTAGCTTTGCTACAGCCAGATTTGTGCTTAAGCTGTTCCTGATATAAGGCAGCAAGCAGTAATTTGTAACACCTATTATTTCCATAGTGTGTAAAAGATTTCCAAATTAATATTATGGAGGTGTTATCAGTCATCATCATAGTGTTATTAACCATATGTGGCTTCCTTATCACATAGTATATCTTCTTTCCCTAGCCTTTGCTGTTGTGATCAGCTGCACATGGTCTTACTATGGTCCTTTAATCCTTCTAACTCAGTTTGATTGATTAATTAGAGATTTCTAGGTCTAAGAATTTTTATTTTCTCTATATGAAATGCCATAATTTCTTTCTCATTTTATTTTTAGCAATTAACCTGAGTGCATATAATTTAAAATAGTACCTATTTCATTTCCTAACTTCTACACAGATGCATAAAGAACTCACTTTAGCTTATTACTACCCATATACCTGGTTTTAGTAGTAATTAAAAAGAAAAAAACCAGCAACAAATAACAAACAAAACAAAACCAAAAACACAAAGAAAGGATGAAAAAAACTGAAAGTAAGCCACCAAAAAACCATGACAACTGAAACAGGGTTATTTTGCATTACAATTTTAGGATAATGCAAAAGCAAAGTATATTTCAGAATATTTCACTGGCTTTGGCTTTTTACACGATGACAGAATTTCACTGTTTTGTGCAGGGTTTAAATTTACATATCTGACATAGAGCATTCTTTGGGCAACACACATGATTAAAATAATTCTTGCTTAATCTT
Organism: Scytalopus superciliaris; assembly: GCA_013400415.1. Lineage (NCBI taxonomy): Eukaryota > Metazoa > Chordata > Aves > Passeriformes > Rhinocryptidae > Scytalopus > Scytalopus superciliaris. The sequence continues at coordinate 204,724 of VXBX01001907.1, read as the reverse complement.
TAATTTATTCTCACTTGACTGCTGAAATTCCCATTATATTATATTTAAGCTACTATTTCAGTAATTAGTTCTGTAATTACTTGGTAGCAACAGTGTACAATGACAATAAGTAGATCACTAATGTACACAAGAATAAACACTGGATTTTTTTCCCCTTTGGTATTGTAACATACATTGAAGCACAGCAACTTTTTTCAGTAACTGTTTATTTTAATATACAAGACAGAATTCCCCTTTTGGGAAGATGCAAATCCAGGATGACAACCTTGGCTCTTTCTTTGAGTTTAAAGAACTTTAAGCAATTTCTCTGAGACTGTCTTGTCATAGATGTATTATATTCACTGTCTGCACTGAAGGAAGGTACTTGAAAACTAAGAAGTACTTAAGAGATTTATGAAAGAGATGGGGAAGAAAGCCCTCTGCACTATGAATATTGATTTTAGTTTTAAATAAAGCACCGAGATGATGCAAGATTAGAAAAAGGCACTTTTAATAACGAGGAAGTGACTCTCGGTCCATTGTCTGCACAAACTTAATAAATGTCATTTAGGGTTAAACAGTAGGTGTTCAGCAATGCTGCAAAGTTATCGAGAATCCCAGTTCTGGGCTGACAATAGTCATCTCTGACCCTGCAACTGATATCCTCAGTAAATAGCTGCTTTCAGTAAATTTCTGAAAGCAAGTTCATTATAGCACAGTAGTTCCTAAACTTTTCCCATATTCTGCATGATATCTTAATAATGAAATGCATGTCACTCCTCCCATCTGGTATCATAGACATGATCTTCTTTCCTATTCAGTCCTTCAGTGCCTGTGGTGCAGCAACAGCAATTTCTCACACAGAACATCTATTTGACTGAATACATCTGTTTAGCTTCTTCTGATGCAACTGAAGTAGTAGAAACAAGAGGAGATGGCATCATGTAACTAACTCATCTCTATGGAACTCTAGAAAGCATTCCCCAAAAGGCTTCCTGGGCAGCCATCTGCTGCTTCTGCAAGGACAGAGACTATAAATCTGTACTAAATGCACAGTATTGACTTGCACTCATTCCCCCACTTTTCAAGAATAGGGAGGAAAGAAAAGGACAAATGTGCCTCAATAAATAGCAGTTCATTATAACATAATCAGAATTATGTCAAGATAGCAACAGTAAAGAGAACTTCCAGACTCAGATTCAGAAGTCTGGGGGCTGCTCTGTGCTCCTGAAGAGTCCTCCCTCCCATCCAATACACCTTTGCCCTCCAAGCCTCATTCACTGCATATACTAGCACTTGCTGGGACTTACATATCAAATAAGCACTCTTGCTATCTCTGCCTGTCTATTCACACTGAGGCCCATTTTTCTGCCTAGCTTTTGTATAACTCCTTAGGTACTTACTTAGTTCTATACATCAATGGGACATTAGTTGAGACACTAAAATTATTCTAAGAGGTCATGACTCTTACATTATGTGATTATTTTACATTAGCATAATGTGAAATATAAGGCAATAAAATTATTTATTAAACCGATTATATATACTTATGTCACCTGTAAGCTTAGTGGCCTTCATTGCCTTTATTCACAATGTGCTTTTCAGTCTACATTTACAATGCAGAAGTACAGCAACAATACTCTCTCTCATCTCCCAGAGAATCAGGCAGTACACCTATGGTTCAATGTGTTGCAATCCATCCCTGAAATCATAAAATACTTGGAGAGGTATATGACAATGCATCAGAATTTGAACACTTCATTTCTCAGGAATAAGAAACGTGGGTATAATGTGCTAGTATAAAAAAAAAAAAAAAAAAAAGAAAAAAAAGAAGGAACTAGATATGTCTCACTTACATGTCAGTGGTCTAATCTTCAACACATGACACTTCTCAGTATAAAATATCTTGTTATATCTCTCTTCAATGCCAGTACTTGAAACATGGAAAATAGGGTTCATTTCAGTATGAGTGCTTGAAAACTGTGCATTCTTTGTGCAAAATGCTCAGGGAAAGAACTCATGGAATGATCTAATATTGCATACCACCACATAAAAATATTTACATTCTTGGCAAACTATATCAGAATTGAACATTCACATGTTGCTGCATCTCCCTGGAAAGTAGATCTGCTTCCCTGATAACTGATACATCACTAGCACTCAGATACTTCTGCATTTATCTATATGGTCTGTATGTAGCTGTAGTAATTGAGTTCCTCATCCCCATGCTTGAAGTGTGGGTGTAGGGAGCCCTTTCAGAATACAATATGTAGACCTTCAATAGGTAGGTCAGATATTTCCATTAAAGATTCAACTAATTTGCAGTATGTAAACCTACAAAACCCTACAGATGTTTCTTCATAAAGAGAAAAATTATGACTCCAGGATGGGCTTCCTGCTGCTGGCCAAGGCCAAGCCAATTAGGAACAATAGTAACGCCTCTGTGATAACATAGTTAAGAAGGGAAAGAAAGTTATTGCACAATGAAAATTGCAGAAAGGGAAGGACAGAGTGAGAACATGTGAACAACAATGTAGACACCAAGATCAGTGCAGGAGAGGAGGAGGTACCCTGGCACCAGAGCTGACGCCCCTGCAGCCTGTGGTGCTGTCCAGGGAGGACCATCCAGGTGCAGAGATTCACCTGCAGCCTGTGGAGGAGCCAACACCAGAGCGGGTAGATGCACAAAGGAGGCTGTGACCCTGTAATAGCGCAGGGTCCTGGCAGGGACCTGCAGCCCATGGAGAGAGGAGCCCACACTGGAGCAGGTTTCCTTGGTGGGACTTGTGGCCCTGTGGAACAGCTTGTTCCTGAAGGACAGCACCCCATGGAGAAGTGACCCATGGGATAGCAGTTTGTGAACTGTTGCCCATGGGGTGGATTCATACCTTAGGAGTTTGTGCAGGACTGTCTCCCATGGGAGGGACCCACAGGGAGCAGGGGAAGAACTCCCCCTTACATCAGCAGAAACAACAACTGGCTGTAGCCCCCACTCCCTGTCTCCCTGCACCACTGGGAGGGGGGGAGGAGAAGGTAGAATTTGAAAGGATGAAGGGCAGGGGGAAGACGTTTTTAATATTATTTTACTTCTCACTCTTTTGCTCTGATTCTGTCAGGAATAAAACTAATTAATATGTCCACTTTGAGTCTGTTCTGCCCATGATAGTGATCTCTCCCAGCTCTTAACTCATGAATCCTTCCTTGTATTTTCTCTGCTCTGTCCAGTTGCAGAGGGGAGGGAGACGGTGGTTTCAGTGGGTACCTGTTGTCCAGCCAGAGTCAACCCACTAGAGACATGTATTTTCTGTAGCTTTTGAAGAAAGTGTTTTTAAGTAACTGGGTTTCAGCACAAGCAGTACCAGTGTTTAGTACGAGATTAAATCAGACAAAATTATACACAAATACAGATAGTGGATTATAGAGGTTTTTTTTTTCCTGCCACTCAGTCCCACGCTGATGAGAGAAATCCCTTCAGTTTAAAAGATAACTACGAGACAAATTCTAATGTTTACATTTCATAATTAAGTACCGACAATTAGTTACCTACATGCTTATCAGGTTACTAATAAGTTTAGCTACAGCAAGCTGTTTAGTCAGTTAAAACATTGCTGTAGGATTATTACTTCTTGATCCTTTGATTACTGTTATATCCTTTCTAAGATGTCATTTAGACATAATTCACTGGAATGTGGATATTGAATTATATACGATAACTCATTAAGTTGCTGACAATATGCTTTATTACAATACATTTTACTATTCTTCATACTCAGGAATGTCGTGCAAGTTACACATTGATTCTTTCAACACTTTGCTTCTATCAGCTGAGCAACCAGAAGCATTCTCTGCTTAAACATGTTATAGTCACACAACATACATTGTTCCCTGTTCTCCCCCTTGCCCTATTTCCATTATATGAGATACATAGATGTACAACAACATTTTGAAAGCCTTGCCTTGAAGCCACAATACAGTATGGTTTATCACCCTCAGTCTAACCTAATGCAAACACCATTTAAGTCTTAAGCAAGAATTTACTGAACACAACCAACAAGGCTGCGTCCAGGCTCTCTACTTCCACGTCTCAGGAGTCTGCTCTGGTGTATGTGATTTTAAACAAGGTATTACGTTACACTTTTCCACTTTGAATATATCAGCAATTGATTCCCTCTGGCTGAAGTCCCAAAGCCTGAGTATCACGTTCCCCTAATGAAGGCTTCATAGCATTCTTTTGAACTGAATCCTGCCAATATCAAAGTTTCACAGCAGAAACAAAAAATACTAATGCAAAGTTAGAAGTCACAATTGTTAACTTAAAAAAAAAAAAGAAGCCTTGGTATGAAGGTTAGAAAAACACATAGTTATGGAAGAGATTGGTAAATTAACGAAAAACATGGAAACAACTAAAAAGGCCATTAGAAAATATAACTCCCCAGTCCTACTCAAATAGCAAAATGTAATTTTAAATAATGAGTGCAATACTGTTGTTTTTAAACCCATTTGTTCCACATAAAGACCAGGACTTAGAAATGGCAGCACAAGGATGAGTGCTTTGAAAAGGTAATTATAAGTCAAGCTGTTATTTAACAAAATGAAGTTAGGAAGGTTGAGTAGCTGCTCTATCTTTGATCTTGTAGTAAACATAAAAAGATTCTCCGGAAGAAAAAGATATATTCTATTTATCTGGACCATCTGATGAAAGTTGCCATATACTGAATAACATTTCATGCATTGTTTATGTTTATAGTATTTGATTACATTAAAAAGAAGTGAGTTGTTTTAAACTGAATGCCTTCTTGTGGGGCCTTAATGAGAGAACCATGGTTTGACATGAAACCAAATTCAAGATTTAGTTTCCTATTTAATTTACTGGTTTCAAAATTTCCAAGCCAGTTTATATATTAACAGGGCTGGGAAACATAGCATGTTTAGATATTATTATGTGTTTATAATGCTACTACCACCATTCTACGTGCCTTGAGAATTCATAGTTAGTTTTGGGTCTTTTATATAGTCTTTTAATAGTTTTAGTCTAAAATAACTTTATTAAAATCTGAAGCTGTCCTGATTATTCTAATACAACCAAATGACATTTAATTTAAGAGAAATTACTTTGAATGTGCAATCTAGAAATGGAAGAAATTGAACAGACTTTCTCTATGAAGCATTTGGGATGTAGTTAAATTGTTTGTTTGTTCAGAAGAGTAGTGCAAATTTAAATCCTACAGGCAGAGCCAAACTAGCAATGCAAGGTAGTATAGTCAGTTAATCTTGTGGTGTTCAGTTTCTTGGGTTTGTGCTGTGAAATTGCTCCTGAAGCTTTCATGTGGAAAATGAGAATGTTCTTTAATGGCTGATGGGGGAATAAAGAAGTAAATACAAAGAAACTCCTACAAGCTTTTAATATTAACTGCACTAAATAAGTGTAACTAACTGCACTAAGTTATTGATTTATCAGGGCTTGTCCAAATAGTATTCTCTTTTGTTCATTTGGGGGAAAAGGATGAAAAAGCATGTTAGACAAGCCAACTATGAAAAGTTACTGAAAAATACTGATGTTTATGCTTCCAATTGTTTCTGTAAACTATCCAAGGAACAATTAATAATGACCTCAAATAGTCTAAAACCAACAAAGTTTAAATATCTCAAGTAAGATGTGTTTTCCTGAAAGGCTGTACTGTTTTCAATGAGGTCCATTCTCTTTAAAAAAGGGGAGTATAGTAAACAAGCACAGAACAAGATGTTACAGGAAATCTATTTTATTGCTATAAAGAGATTAACGCATATGACAATTTTGTTATTGCCACGTATTGCAAAGACTGAGGAACTGAGCTATGTCAGTTTATTTACAATTGAACTATTTGAATTATGTGTACTTAGGACAGAACAACTCAGAGCCTTCTACTTCAGACAACACTTGGGTATTTTCCACCTTGCTAAAACTTAGAGCTGCAGAGGCTTAGTTCACAGGGAGATCTGACAAGAGGTTGCAGCCATGCGTTAGTCCCATTTGAGCTGCAAAATCAATTCTAGTTGGTGATTAAACTTGCCAACCATTTTAAAGGCCGAACAGTATAGGTGCATGGAAGTTTTAAGGCTTTTAAGTGCAAGTCCCAATGGTAGGTTTTAGCAAATTTGAATTCTGATTACCTTTCCTGTCCCAAATTAACAGAAAAGCAGGTTATGTGCACATACTGTAAAATTCACTAAAAGCACCTTGTTTTCTTGACTTGATAAAAGTGGTGAATCCACTGAATGTTACCTGCCAGGTACAGGAACATCTGCTCCACTTAGAGGAATAAAGAAAGGAGACGGATGAGAGAATCTACTGAACATACTGCTATGTCTACACTACCATACGTGCATCCAAACCACATCTGTATGCAAGAATCACTGATTACACAACTTACTGTATCTACAATGAATTTCATATATACATATTTCACATATACACCCTAGTTCTTAATATAAACAAGATCAGTCAAACAGTTCTCTGTTATTTTTACAGCAACTATAGAATGGCAACTCCTAAAGTGTCTTCAGTTTAGTGCAGTAGCTTTCCAAAAGAGTAGAGGGAGGAAAAGAAATACACTATTTGAAGTAGACAGAAACTTAATTTCAGTTTTATGTACACACCCCAAAAATTGTTTGGCAAGTCAATTCAAAGCTTGTTTGGAAGGGATAAAGCACATCAGAATAAGTTTGTTCAATTCTTGTCTATCTATTTTGTTTAATAGCATGTTTTATCTTATTTTGTGTGTGAGTGTATATGTGTGCATTGAAGACGAGAAAATATTTTAGTTGTAAATACAAAGTTCAGTGAGCTTAATCATACATTTTAAAATATCTCTCTGCAAATTGATATTATACCCATTGCTTAGCCCAAGTTGAATTTTGAGTCAGTGGACCTTTAACTATACACTACAGATCTAATTTAGAACTTTTATATCCTCACAAATTACAGTTAACAAGAACTTGAAAGAAAACAAAATTTGCATCATGGCCATGCCTACACCAGTGAAACCACTGGATATTTTCTTTGCCTGCTCATATATTCACTCAATACCAGACACAAGAATTGTCTTATTGAGGAAAGACAATTTAATTTAAATGCAGTCCTTATACATAAGTTGAAGGTTTACTCTGTTGTCTTCATTGGTTTGCAATCGGACAAAATGAGATTACATTTAAAGAGATACCCTCCAAACCTGAAAGACCTTTTATGTAGCCGAGGTTGTTGAAAGTAAAAAATCATTTCTGAAATAAATACAAAGTAGGTAATGCATATTGCAGATGAACAGTCAAGTACTTGTGCAATATAATTTTCATTTCACATTTGCTTTACTTAGCTTGTGAAAGGTCTAAGAATTTTGTTTCAAAGGCAAACAGGGTATGACACAGTACGCTATTGCATAGATACAGTCACGTGCACAAGAAATAAGAGCTTCCCAAGGCTTCTTAGTCCTCAAACGGTCTGGCAAACTACTTTTTCACAAAAAAATAGAGTCCAGCTGGAGCAAGGAATCATAGCTATTTACTGTAATGCAGGGTGACTTTCTACTAACATCAGATAATGAAGGCATTTACTGCAAAGTTAGAGAAGTTTATAACAGCAGTTTGAAGTATTTTCTTGTAATAACTGCAGGTTTAATTACCAAGAAACTTGCTACTACTCAAAATACAGATTTAAAAACTTATTTTAGCAACCCATGTGAGATTCAAATTACAGTTTTGATGGCAGAAGCTACTGTTTACTAACCCTTTTGCCTCTGATTGACAAGCAATGAGAGAGGGAAAAAAATGTATATTTCTGAACCTTTTGAACAGCTGAATGAGAAAGACTTTGCCAGAAGAAGCAGGGAGACACAGGTGGTATCACCCACTGCAAAACTTTAATAAGTTTTAGACTAGATCCTGTAACATTTTAGACTGTTAAGGAAGGAGGAAAGAAAAGCATTCCAGCAGAGTTAGTAATAAAAAACTGTTATCTTATGCCGGCAAAAAGAACTGGCATTATGCTATTTATCTGGAGGTTTATGACTGATGAATGGGAGCTAAGTGACAGAACAGCCTCCCAAGAGCAGCATGATGCTCCTACCTGAGGTCTAGCAGCTGTAGAAGAACTTGGAGAGCTAAGATCCCTCCTAGCACCTCTGGTCAACTTCCACTTTTCTGAGTTTTCTTTTTTCCATTATGGTCGACATTTTCCAGTATATGATTTGTTTCAGAGTATTTTCCTATCACTATGAGCTGCTGAAGTAAGACTCCACTCACAGACAGAATACGTACTTCTAATCTAAAAGAAAATAAAAGGAATAAGTTCATTTTTAACTGTCTGCTTGAAAGATATTTTTAAGTCATAAAGCCAGGAGACAGGTTTAATACGCAAGGCAAAAAGTCTTTCTAAATTTGTTTTATTTTAACAACACTAGGGATAAATCAATTTATTATGTGATTAAATTAGAAGCTGACATTAAACCCATTCCTGCAGAGTGTTACACTCACTTGGGAGGAATAAAACTATAAGTAAATAAAACCCCCATAATTTATATCTTACCTACTTTTTTAAAAAAGTGATTGATATGATGCTATAGGTATTAAGGGCCAAAATACCAGTTGGAAAAAAAAACAGCTTTTGTACTTTACCATTCTTTTCTAATCACATGAAACGTGTTCTACTTTAGAACTGGGATAAGTCTTAAACAAAGTAAGACTTCAATACCCTTCAAAGCACTTCGCTAAATTATCTTCCTTTTAAGAAGTTTAAATTTCACTTTGAAACATTTACTGAGACCAATATTACTTGTACGATGCTAGAATAGAAGTAAAATATCTGCACAGTGCCTTATTTGTTATCTTCATTCATAACTTTACTTGCTTAACCTATTTCAAGGTGACAAAAGTATTTTAACAGTAATCTCAATGTTTATATATAGTTAACTAATAACTATGCTAATTATTGTCAAACCCTGATAACATTACTAAAAATATTAACTCATAAGAAAGATAAAAACCATAAAATACTTTAAATTGATTCTAAACAACCTCAAAATTTCCCCAATAAAACAAATAGGTTTTTGTTCTGTTTGCTGAGATAAACTATTTTAATAAGCTTATTTGCTACAAGGTATTTTTACAAATATAGTAATCAAAATTGCACCAAAAGAGGAGAAGTTTACTCAGTAAGATACATGCATTAAAAAAAAAAAAAAGCTGTGTTCACTTTACCTTCTGCAGAAATTTGAAGGCGATTTTGTTAGCAATAAAATTATAACATAGCTTCTAAACCAGTAAAGTATTAAGCCTGCCCTTTTCAAACAAAAACATGTATTTCCATATTTAAGACTGAGGGTACAAAGCAAGACAAAAAAGAAAAAGGAGTATGAGCCTGTCTTCAGCAGGGACAAACAAGCTGCACCTGAGTTAAATACAGAACAGCAGTGGCTTCCTAGACAGCAAATTCACAGCAGGTTGAAGAGTCAGCACTCAAGAACAGTCACCCTACAGGCACACAGACATGCACCAGGAAGGTAAATCATATCAGAAATACTGACCAACTTGTTGACTTGAATCTAAATCACAGAATTAGCTATTAATTTCACACATGCATTCAGGCATTCTTTTGTCAGTCTTTACCCCTCCTATTATATATATGAATGCATATATATAAAGAGACTGTTGTTATATTACCTATATCTGCTTGACGATGAAGTAGGAAAGACTTACAGCACCTTTAGCTGATAGTGACACAACTAAGTTCCTTTCAAAAACAAAGTGGATTTAGAATCTAATTAGCTAATTTCTATATTTTTAACTATAAAGAGAGGATGAGGCTCCTACTTAAACAAAAATTCTAACAAATGCTAAACAAACAGCTGTAACACTTAAGAAACACGACTTGCTGGCCACAGGTCTCTCAGACCACAGCAATTCCTTGATTTCTGTTGCTGCTATTGGTCTCCCTTATCAGATCAAATCTGTTACCACTTGTGCCTGCTTAGCCCCTCTTAATCCACTTCTTGATTGCATATACCCATTCCCTGACAGGTTTGGGGTGAAGCTATTAAGGACCCTACTTGCAATGTTAGGCAGCTCTTGCATCCCTTCAGCCCTTTTCTCCTATCAGCTCCACTGCTACTTGCAGCTACTCCTTTGTATTTTCCAATGGCAGTGTGGAGTGAAAAAGCATTTCCATGCCTACCTGGTTCGAAGCAACTATTTAGTGTTTGTATCCTAGATCATCAATGACTCCTATCTGAAACATGCAAAAACAGGAAGGGTAGTAAAGCTTTTACAGGATATATTGATCAGAAATATAATTAGCTCTGATGATATGGTTGTTATCAGTACATTTGCTTACTACCACTGTGCTTCTTTCTAAAATCTTATGTCATCCAGAACCAGAAATGTCTAATTACACAAGAGCCAATGATGGGAGCTGGTGCTACTGTCATTAAAGCATGGAAGTCTAAAAAAAAGAGTTGGTTTATCACAAGGCTATCTAACTCGACTGACAGCAATTAAAGAGCATTTCTCACAATTACTCAGCCATACCTGACCTATACTAAGAGACTAATAGGGCTTACCTGACCTAAATCATTTGTTAATTTTGCTTCTTGCTTCAAATTTGGATAGTGAAGGGAGGTTAATTAGATAGCCAGACATTACTTTGAGTCTTGCTGTATCTGTTACTGTTGGCCTATTAGATAGAGCTACCACTTCTTCATGTGTCTGCTTCAATTCTGATGCACAAGAAAAGAATATTTTAAATTTTCTTGTGTTCATATAGAAGACTAAGATGTGACTATAAAATGTACATTTTCTCAAAGAGCGATTAGGAATTGAGAGGTACCATGCATTCAACACAACGCAAAGTCAACACACATACAGGGTACTCACTGTCAATCAAATAGGGACTTAAAAAAAGCATGAGAAGAAAATGGAGTACTGTAGATAAATTCCTTAAAGATTAGAATGCTTATTCCAGATAACTCTTAAATGCCAACAGTCTTCAACATGGGTGAGAGACTGTGGGGGTTTTTTCAGACACTGATTACCAATTTTCTTTTTCATATTGGAGAGCAAAGCAATGTTTACCACAATTCCTCGATTGTTTTCTCAGTTTTAAATGCTTCCTGAGTTCATAGGTATTTGCTAAAATACCAAGTCTCTAGTAATTCTTTGCATTTGTCATATATACACTGAGTGTGTCATTGTGAAATTTAAGAAGATGTGTATATCTGGCACATGACACAGTCTATGATAGCACAAGCAACAAATACGATCCTGCATTCTGAAAGAATTCAATTAATTTCTTAATAATTTGCAGTTTCAATATGGAGATTCCTACATGTATTTGGCACAAGAGTAAGTTTTCAACCTCATAAATAGGTTTTGCATCATGTGGAGACTAAAACTAAATATTTCACTTAATTCTGCAGTTCTCACAACTTCTATGTTCTGAAAAGAGGCTCTTTCCTAATTCTTGCTATTATGGCATTCTAAACCCTAATTAAATATGCATATAAATATGATATAGAAGTTAATTGGACACTCACTATGAAAAATATGTTTTGAAATGTTTTAAATATAGGCTCTTCAAAGTGATGCAATTCAGCATGTCATCTGAAAACATTACTGATTTTTTATAATTTCACACTAAAAAAAAACATTCCTTCTTCATCATCCACTTGCCTCACCACTGAATGCCAGCATGGAACTTTAAAAGTTGATTTTTTTTCTGTCAATAAGGCAATTCAAAACTTCAGTTGGTGCAATCAAGCAGTTGCAACACAGACAGGGGATCAGTTGTCTCTCAGTAATTTTGTCTTCCCAGAGATCTACACTTCTCACACTGAGAGTGTTTCTCTGTGGCTCTAAGCCTCCCAAAAACATGGAAATATACTGAAAGGTAATAGAATTTTTTAAACTGTTTTATAATATCTCTGCATGCCACTTTTTTACTATGTAAGTTTTCAAAGCCAACTATTCATACCCTTAAGTTGCATACAAAGTCGGTTTGATAGAAAAGCAGTACTAACAATTTTTGAGGCTGAACTGAGGCCTATTTGAAAGTTTGATGCTCTTATAAAGAATAGGCTGTTACCTTTACAAATTGATATTTTGTTTATTTTGATTGCACCATACAGTGTATAGTCCTTTGACAGATGTGCCTAGGTTGGTTTTTGCGGTATTTCTACTGAAATTTTATTTGCATCCTTACACATCTTTTTCCTTTTAGAGAGATAAGTCTCAGTAGAAAGGAAAAGAAACCCTAAATGTACTTTTGCTCTCAATAATAAAACCTGTGCTTTTTCTCTGTTTCCTCATTTTAACCAGAGCTTACCCTCTGTTTATAGGGTAAGCCTATAAGCACGTATGGCCATAGTCCTTTGACAAGATTTTGTCAAGTGACAGTTCAAACTGTCAATTATTTCTTCAGGGTCCATGACTTCATGGCAAAATTTGCTTTTGAGATATGTGCAATTAAACAATCCCCACTGTTCCAGAACCTTTCTCTCTCTTCAAAATTATTGTACTATCACTGCTGTCTTATATTGCAAAGTGCAAAGTTTGAGACAAGAGCTATCATTAACTTCATACGCAATTCAGGATCCATTCACTACTTGTTGCGCCATTCAGTTTGGTTGTATTTAATATTTTAGCAGAAGGATACATAACTTTGCATTAATCTTCATTAAACATAACTTGCATTTTTACAGCAATATTTCTGAGGTTTTTTGGGACAACAAATGGACCTGCAACATCAACCCTGTTAAAAGAGCTTATTATCTCATCTTGATTTCTTTCTACTTCCACAGAATTAAAATAAAAATAATAGAGACTAAAGAAGCAAGGTTATTAGAGCATTGTCCCAGTACTGTGCACAGTAAATGAGACGAGACTAGATTCAGCTTCACAGATCTGCTAATAATAACAGGAGTTGTAAGCCTAACTCAAAGCTGAAGAAATTGAAAGAACTGACCTTCTTTTGATTTTACAATTCCAACATTCTCATTTTCCAGCTCTTCTAAAATAATCATGCAGTATTTCATGATATCCCAAATGATGCTAAATTCATTGCCAAAGTATACAGCATTGCAAAGTACTTATTCAGAACTTTGGGTGCCGATATCATAATTTAATTTATACTAAAGTAAAAGCTTTTAAATAATTATTTAGATTCTGGAGTTATATATCCTTTGGGAAACCATATGGTACATCCTCTCTCTTTGTCTTTAAGGTAACGACTAGAGTGCAGTAAATGCATCTAAACACCACAGAATATTATAGAAAAACTCAAAACTGCAGCTCTGGATCATGAATGCTCTGGACTTCAATGGTGCACAGTTTTAGCTGATAATCAATTCTGCATAATGGCATGTTGAGGAAGTCCATTTTTTTTTCAGTATGTTGTGGATTGTAGATTATTCTCTTTTTTCTCTCAGATCAAACACTAATAACAGATCCATTTGAAATAACATGAAAGGCATGCATTTTAAACCCATAAAATTAAATCTTGAGAAATCTTTTTCTAGTTTTCTTACAGTGTAGATACTTTTCTGTCTGGTGGACTCAAGAAGACATGCAACCTTAGACCAATGGTCCTATACTGCAGCCCACAAGCTTCACAGTTGTATCTTATTTAAATGAGGGTATAACAAACAGAATAATGTCTTAAGCATTTACTGGTGGCCTCAACTACAAGTTTCTTGTATAAAGTCAAGTAATTGTATTCTTCATACATTTCTTTAATTAGGAAGTATACAAATGTGTTCCAAAAGTCATTGCATGTGGATAACCAAGAAGACATTTTGATTTCAGTTAGAATTATTAAAGTCACTGTACAGTCAGGTTCATAGAGCTAAAGATTATAACTTCCTGATTTTTTACCTTGTTGTTACCATATCTTTTCTTATTAATTATTTACTAGACAAACTTTAAGACACACTGGAATTCTTTCAGTGCAATCCTACATGCACATGGCATGCATAGTGTTGTCATTCCTCCAAATTATTTTTATATCAGGTCTGCAAGAATCCAACTTATATCAAGGAGAATTTACTTTTTATTTAAAACATATTACACAGCAACTACTTTACATAACAAACAAGGTATTCATCCAGTGCTGATACACTGCTGTTTGGGGTGTTTTTTCAAGTTTTTTAATGGTTTAAATGATTAAAAAACATTCTACAGACAAAAATCAGTCATACACAAGACCCTGGAAACCAGATGAGGTCATGACTTTGCAGCTGGCTAAGCTATTCATCTGGAAACTCAGTCCAGCTGCAACTGCTATTTTTTCCATATTTATGTAGGATTGGCCATGGAGTGCAACAAAGAGTTCTTGCTACTGGAATTAAAACTACACAATTTGATTCTCTCTTTTTTTAAACATATGGAGTTTCTATAGACAGAGTCAGAAGTAACTCTTGCTCTGCAGACATCTGCTGTAGTGCATGCTGTGCATGTGCTACATACAAAACATTATGTTAAGATGAATTCATATTTAGAAATTAAGATCACAAAAAGTAAGGCAAAGCAAAAAATAAGTTTCTATTGGTGGTTTTGAACTGGCCCATTTTTAGACAGTATCTGTTCCTGGGAATACAGATAAAGGCATGGACATGAGAATGAAAAGTACATAGACTTGTTCTTACAAGTCATCACACTTTCTAAAAATATTATTGTCCAGTAACACAAAATTTAATTTTGGAAGAATGTTTACAGTTAGAGTAAGAAAGAATTATTTTTTATTAGGCTGGTGCCAAGCACATTGCAAAAAGCTTTTATACAGTTCTGTGTATATAAATACATGTATTGCCATGTAAACTGTATCGTCCTTATCATTTATTAAAAGCTGGGGTTTTTTCTCTGCTTAGCCATGAAGCCTCTTAGAGTATACTAATTTAAAATGGAGCAAACTTCAGCTGGACAGAATACGCAAGCATTTTTAGAAACTCCTCAAATCTACTTCATATAGCTTTTAAAAACATAATAATGAAGAGATATTATTCACACCAAAGGTTTAATGGTGAAAGAAAGGTTTGAAAATATCATACACAGCTAGTCTGTTCTTGTCATCTTTGAAAGTCGGAGTGAGAAATGCAATATGAGAAAGTAGTATATACAGTAAGTTAAATCAAAATTAGGATTCAAATGCAGTGAAAGGTTTGTTCCCTATCTTAATCTGCTCTTGCATTTCAAGCAAAATCACTGGCAAATATCTACTTACTTCTACATGAATTGTTATGATCCTTTAATTACCGTAACGGTTATTCTGGTAATTTACACTTTTATTAACAAACCCTACATATTTCCTTTGGAGAAACATATGTAGATTTCTGTGATATAAACACAAATCCAAGTTCAATATAGCTGCTCCACTCTAAAATCAAATATTTATTACATTTAGTTGCCAACAAAATCTTGTACATAATGGCTATAGAACACACAATATTGCGTGTGTTAAAGAAAAACTTCAAGACATTAACTGAAAGGATTATCAAAATATATAGATTGACATTATAGTTCGAATTTTCCTGTCTGTAGAATGCTGACTATTCTATTAGTTCTTTTAAAAAAGTCTTTTTTATCCATAAATACATTATGATTGAAAATCATGTATCTCAATAGTGCTGTCTGTTAGAAGGATGTTCCTGATTACATTAGGAATCTGGGAATTGTCCGCTCCTGGTGGCTGAGACTTGTTTGTAGCCTTGTGGACTCACATGTTAACCACATTTAGAAACAAGAGATTTTTACATCTAAGCAAGCTGTTGCTGGACTGATTCTTCCTTTCCCTACACTGGATGGGTGTAAGTTGAGACAACATCCTACCTCCAGGAAAAGAGGAAAGGAGCACTCTAAAAGTAACTTAGATTTTTTTATTGTAATGGCATCTGTGTTAACCTGCTCTAAGATTTGAAGTGACAGAGGAAAGCCTGGGAGAGATGGATTCATAGGCAGAGGACAGGTGAAGAAGTCAAAGGTGCAGAATAAATTAGTGCATCACATGGTTACACCATTTATCACATAGCTCTATTTCACCACACTTATCACCACCACATATGTGCTTGCACATGTGTAATGCCCATGGCTCATCTGCTCTGTGGCCCAACGCTGTTATCACCAAAATCAGTTATACATTGCATATATCAAGCTTCACGCTTCGTATTAAAAATTGTTTAAAAAGGTTTCAAGGGATTCAGAATAAAGAGCAATAAACCATTTGTTCACTTCGGCTTCACCAAACAGTAAGGCTCAAATGTGAAACCTAAATAATCACCACAGCAGAAGCAGGAATTTTCCAGTAAACAAAATTCACCCATTTATACTATGCTGAAATTAAAGAAAGGCAAGAAATTACAAAAATCATTTTCTGGCCTACAGATCAGGTTTCTACTATTTTTTCCATTTCTGTACAGACTGTGTTTTAGGGACGTCACAAAGTACTGCTGAATTTATTGGGCTAACCTGTACATTCTTATAGCCACTTACATAATAATGCTTTCTCCGCATTAGTGTGGCAATCTGTTATGCAACTGATGAGAAATCAGTTTGTAGTTTTGAAGATCTGTTTACTGGTGTTAAAGTAAAAAGACTATGTGTACTTAGTTAAAATGTTGAAAACAGTATATCCCTAGAGAAGGAGAACAAAGGGATGTAACATAAGCCAGAATTTTCATCAAACCTTAGAAGTGTTTGATATTTTAAATAAACAAATATTGACTCCTTGATTAGTTAATCCTTCATGATGCAAGTCTGAAGAGCTCTTTGCTCATGCCAGCTACATAAAACCTGCCCCTTCCTGTCCTTGCCTGATATTCTGTATGACCTCCATTATCTTCAAGTGGAATCCTCGGACTGAGGTTGATGAAATTCTTGTCTGTTTTTCTTTCTTAATTTTCTTCACACAAATCCAGAAGCCTGCATAAACTGACTGGAGTGGAACTACAGCTGGATCAGGACACTAAGAAGAGAAAAGATTTCAGCTGGCTGCAGCTGTCATCATTGCAGACTGATAATAGGGGAAGTTGTTGGAAAGCAGATTGTTTTTCACTGTTGTACAAAAACTGAATACTGCTGATATAAGCCTCCCAAAGTGTATCTGAGGTTATTTTATTGCTCTTATTACATTCATTTCTCCAAAGCAAAATGTTGATATAACTCATTTAGGAGTTCTCATTTATTCAGAAAATCTCTTCCAAAATATTCAGCAGGTGCCAGTGTAAGAATGGTGGAAGTTGTAATATATTGTAATACTGGCTGGATTTTCCCCTTCAAATATAAGGAAGGAACTAAAATTACAGTAGAAAAGACAAAGTATCATACCATGATGAATGTCGCCCTGTCTAACATCCTCTGCTGTGCAGGAATGTATTTACTTTTTCAATAAATACAATTACAGAACAGTTTTCTTTCTATGAAGCTGTCCCTCAACTCTCCCTTATAATGCAGAAGACACTGGGAGATGTCAGAGGAGCAGATTCCTCCAGTGAGCATGATTATAAAATATTTTTCTATCTCCTCATTAGCTTCCTGAGCTTTTTTTTCCCCCTTAACTGTGACTGTCTGGGGTTTTTTCTTACTTTCTGGGCAATTAGTGATAGAATTCTAACAGTGACATTGTCTCTTTCTTCCCTTCAGTCTTTATTAGACAAAAAGCAGGTTTCTTTTGTTCTCTGACTATAGTGGCTGAATGAATAAAGTCTTTCATGGAGCGTCCTCTTGTCTTTTCCTGTTTCAAAGCTGCAGTAAAGTAGAAGCTTAGCATGCCTACTGACTCAGAGGCTATTCCTGTTAACTGTCTAGGGGGTTTTGTTTGCTTGTTTTGAACAAAAAGGGGCACAAGACAAGAAAGTGGAGGGCAGAGCTTTTAAATCCTCCTAAGTCAATGTGTCAAAGTTATATTGTTGCTTTACCTGATGTCATCCTGGAATGCCTCAGGGAAAGAGGAAGTTCTTTTCACCCCTTCCTGCTTGTATTTCGCACAAACCTAAATCATTAATTGTGTCTCGCATGAACATGAGTGTCTCTTTTTCACAACGAAAAGCAGAAGATTTATCTCAACCTTGGGTGAAAGCATAGAATTCTGTCCAAAACAAACACTATAAAAGGGCAAGAATTTTACATACAAAGGAGCTTTGGCATCTGCAAGCTTTTCCATAATATGCAGTTGCTGAATAGTGACTTATGTTTCTGTTAGGTAGATGGCATATTGTCATTCTGATGGAATACTATAAAAACAGAAAACAACAGTTACTGCAACAATATTTAAATTTATTTGGGGGAAATATTGTTCCAGTCTATGTGGCACTACAAGACTTACCTGTTTTCATTTTGTCGGAAGACCACTGACAATGGGAAAAATGTTAATGAAATTTCTGTAATCTGTTTGGTCAGTCAACACCAAGCCTTTGAAGCTGAGGGATAACATAAGTTTACTTACCTAAGTCAGAATGTGGTATATACCTGATGCAAAATCAAAATGTAATATTTCAACTTAAAAGCAGTTTCCTGCTTTAAGGAAAAAACAGGGCTTTTAAAACTACAGTGAATAGAAGCATTACTGTCTACTGGCCTGGCATATAAAGAAACTTGCTTTTTCTCAGCAGGAGATACAGTGTAGAAGAAGAGACAGTTCCAGGTTCATTTTTTAAGGAAACTAACTTTCTTTATATTCTAGCTTTTTTATACTTAGCTGTAATATCAATGGCACCACTATATCATTATGAGAAGACAACTGAGAGATTTTGATGCCTGGTTGTGCTGTGTATTCTAATAAATGTTTCCTTTTTTTTTTTTTTTTTAAATATCTTCTTCTCAAACAGGATTCCACAATGGCAGGAACTTCGTCTGCAAGGATCTTAAAGGCAAGAGGAATATATTTTCCTTACAGAGGTGGAGTGGATTTTGCATGCTTTGTGTTCAAGGAGAAGATAAGCAACCCTTTGGTATACTTTTATACAGTTCTTTGCCGTGGGATTATAACTCTGGTGTTGTTATAACCCTCATTGGACAAGCAGAAGGCAGGATCAAATCCACACCTGTAGATTTTAAAGCATGTACTTCTGCTGATGAAAAGAATCCCAAGTGTGTTGTTGAGGACTTTCTTAGGATCTTTGACTACTTTCAGTGACTGCTAAGATGAACCATTTTAAAGTTTAACATTGAAATTTACACTGCCAATATTCTCCAGGATTTTAATTCAAACTGGGGAACAGCTTCAAGGCCGTTCATCTTTTCAAGCAAATACAGATTATGTGTTTAACATACATATTACATCCAAAATGCCAACTCATAGTCTGCAAGACAAGTGTACATATATATTTTATTGCCTACTAAGACACAAGGCCCAAAATAACCAAACAATTTCTAAAAGCCATTAGGTATAGTTAAAAATAAAAACTTCTCGTCCCCCTCATCCTTATCTTATCTTTCTTCTAAATTTGGGATGAAAATACAACGCAGCAGTGATTTCAAGCTCAGCTGCATAACACATTTCTTTTCTTAGGCTTAAGAAAACATAGGTAATTTGGGAAAATTCAGTTCAAGTTTCTCAGTATAAAGGAAGGCATAAAACAGCCTAGCTAGAGAGCTTTACTCCCAAAAGCCAACTGTTTTGTAGACACATGAAATCTCTTTCCCTATAGATTCTGAAATTCTGACAAATTTGAACTCTGGGACTGTGACCAGCAATGCCAGAAGTAACATGGAAGCCAGCTGTGGAGATAGTCATCTTGTAGGACATGAAAAAATATTAATCTCTGTTTAAAATTCAGCATAAAGTGAACATCCTCTAAAAATTTGGACTTGGGAATGACAGGTACATCCAAATCAGCAAATTTGAAAAATTTAACACGCAAGAAAGGATTTTGATCTCTGGAGACACAAAATACAATAAAGATGCACCTTCCCCACCACCATTTAAGACAGATCTGAATGACAATTAAAAAAAATAACCTGAATTTTGGTGGTACATCTAACTGTTGAATCTGACCTCTTCTTTACAAAGAATTCAAATAAATTTTCCTGAACTTGCATTATAAAATTATCTCCAAAAAAAGGCATGTCCCTGAGAGAAGGCACGCACTTTCAAGTAAACAGAGAGTCACCATTTTAGAAATATTTTTACCCACAGCACTTGATACCAGAAAATTAGAACTTACATCACTTTGGAATCATGGTTGAAATTTTGGGCTTCAATTTGCCTTTTCCCTCACCCACATGTCAAATGGAGATAACACCTTCTTTTGTCTGTCTTAACCTGTTAATGACCTTTTCAAAAGAGCAGCTCTGTCAATATATGTACAACACCTACAACTGAGCTCCTACTCTCCAGATTATCTGTAGATTACCTACATGATGAAATAGGTAATAAAAATGAAATCCCGTCCTGGTTGACATCTAGTCTCAGAAAATCAAAATTTTCACAACAATGTACACTATGAAGTATGAGAAATGTACTAAAAACTTTTACTTCCAAAAAAGTCTTGTGTTTGTAATACAGAAAACCAATTTCTCTTAACTTTCTTTTTCACACTGAGTTATTTTTAGCCTAATGCTGGAAGCCCTAACATTCCTATTTCCTTCAGTGAATTTTAAAATAGGCTCATTATTTGACTGAATAAAGTTGAAGTGATTGTTCACATCAGGAGAATTACTTGCGCAGGTTTTAATCCACTGTGCCAGGACCTTAATTTACCCTGCCATTTCCCAACTGTTTTCATATAACCTGAGCAAAGAACGACAGAATGGGACAAAATTCTTACAAGTCACCTTCTATTACTTTCCAATAATTACTGTGTGACTTGTACTTTGTCTCTGTACATTTCTTTCAGAGACTTCAAAGCCGAAAAAAGCATATTGTCCATGTAAAAACTTGAGGGTAGAAAGCATCAAGAAATTTCCTGGGATTCATTTTTGTTTTTCAGCTCGAGACCCTAGAAAGAAGTTGAAGGATTTAATTATAATTCTTCACACAATATCAACACGAACTTTCATTCTTTAAAATAATCAGCTCACAATAAAGTTTTGCTATATTTCAGTTTTGCAGAAGTACAGCATTCACAGGTTTATTAACTAAGGTATCTGACTGGTGTTGGGGAACACAGGCTTCAATAAAATGTGCTGGTACAATATACTTTGGTTGCAATTTGAGGGCAGCAGAAAGAATTAATTTGAAATATTTTCATGTGTGTCTGTGATGTGAAAAGCCTTCCTTGATTTCACCTGTCCCTCGCTCGGTTCACTTAGTAAATTGAACTTAGCAGTGTGACATGGTTTTATGTCCCCTCCCTCCCCATTATAGAGCTACATGTTGTTTCTTTTTTTAAGGCAAATAATATTTTTTCAGTAACTTTCAGAAGAAACCGCAATGCTCATATAACTCAAATGAAACTACCTGAAAGTGATAGTTACGTACTTTACAAGTGACAACCATTTAGAACCTGTCAGTCAGGAAGAAAATTATTGTTCTTTGTGCATAGAATTGCAATTAAACTGTGCTTCTTGTGTTTCAGTTAAAAAAACAAGCATCTCTAGACCACAACTTCAAGCATCAGAAAATAGACAGATTTCCAGGGATTAATTCAGTTTTCAGATACATGATTGCAAATTCAGAGTAAGTCTATTGAACTCAAAAGCTTTCAAATGAACTTACAATAACAATGAAACCAAAACGTTGCCCCTTCCTGCTCTTTTCTACCAGTGTTTCTTCAATACTTACCTACTACTTGCTGCTTTCCATTAAACAAAATTTAAAACCATGTACCGAAGTAATGTGGCTGGGGGGGTTGAGTTAAAATAGTATTTCACTATCATCTGATATGCAAAAATAGATAGGCTAACTGAATGGGCTTCACGACATAGTTTTCCTAACTACAACACTTTGATTTATATACATTCAAGAAAACACAAATTAAATAAAATCTGTTTAAATTATAGAAAAGGGGCCTAAATTTATTGCTGAAGAGTTTTAAAGAAGTTTTTTCACAGACTGAGCAATTAGAAAAATTGCACTTCATAGCACTAAAACCTCATACATTAACACCAAAGGATAAAGTATATATCAGGTAAAAAGGTAAAATGACAATCAGTGCTGGAACAAGCAGTCAGTGATCAGAATGAACATGAACTTCAGTGATCTATTTTGCTAAGGATAAAACTGAAGGAAAACAATATAATTCTGACAGTTTGTTGAATCAACAACATTCAGCAAAGCAAGACTGAAGCAAAAAAGTTATTTTAACCTTCTAAAATCGTAACCATTGTGCTCAACTATTTCTCAGTGTGAACTTAGACTGTGATGAAAAGGAACACAGTACTAATTGACACAAGAACTGTTATCTACAATGGAACTCAGACATCATTTTGCCTATAAAACTTTTTTTACCTATAAACATCATATTTTATAAAGCTGAAGGAATACTAACATGTTGTGAGTTATTCCCTATGCAAACCATACTATTGTCAAAAAACTGTTATAAAAACAGACAAGATATATATGAGGAACACAAGCTTATAGCGGTACTCAGGGATTTTGGTTATTTGAAAACAGATAAGAAATAGAGAGAAAAAGAAAAACACCTAAAAATAACACATTTGTGAAGAAAAGTAGTATCTACATACTTCTCTGATCTATTGATATAATCTGAATAAAAACAAGGGACACAAGTAAAAAGAACTGAGCAACAATGGAGTGGATAGTGGGAAGAATCTCTTATACAAAGAGTACTTTGTATAAGATGCAAAGGTACAATAGGCTAAGTCCAAAAAGTCTTTGGAGGTGTGCTTGAAGTATGTCTTCAATAGTTCTGAAAATTCTGTATTTCTGTAGCAGAGCTGTTAGCAGTGTTCTTTGTAGCTTTCTCACCTACATAAGTACTTCCTACATAAGAACCTTAAATAAACAAGCAATTGATGAAATATATCACAAGCTCTTTCTTCAACTTACCCAAGTTACATTAAATTATTGGTTGTACGTAGTAAATTATTTATACTTAAATCTAGTGTATTATTTACTCCACACATGTACTAAAATACAGACTTTTCTCTTACATTACCTGCCATCAGGGTCAACAGGGTTTCTAGCAACTGTTTGAAAAACAAGGAGAGCATTCACTAGCAAAATAGCCAATTAATATTCGGAGAATTCCAGAGGGAGTTTAAAGCTTGATCATTATAAATTTGGAATGGCATGTTCAGTTTAGGCAGATTAATTAAAAGATCCAGGTACGTGTTGTTATCATATTGAATTTACATATTTTTATACGAAGGTTGCATTAGTTTGATAAAATGATGTATTAATCCCAAGAGGTGCTAATTATTCGTGAATAAGTGCCACAATGAACTTTTCAGGGAAGCTCAACAGGACATTGTCAGTCAGTGTCAATGTAAATATTGTCTCTTATTGATAAACACCCAATTCCCCCAATTCAATTTTCAGAAAGGCATAGGATAATGACAATAATAACAGCAAAGATCAATCAGGTTTTTTGTGTTGCATTAACTACTTTTTTTCTGTGTGGATTTGGCAAGAAGAATTATTTCTTCAAGCTAGAGTGCAGCATCACGCTATACACATCATTATAGCTGATGGCACATGTATTTGGTCAGTCACTCTAAGAGTCTAGTATTTGCCTTAGGAACTTGTTAATTTTACAGAAAACCTCCCCCACCCCCAAATGAGGTCATTTTAGATATATCCTTTTAATGGAGCTCTTTTTATATTCTTTTTTAAGCACTAAGAGAAAACTATTTCCTTCAAGTGCATCAGTTATCTGCAAACTAGAAATCAACATTCTGCTGATGGATTGAATTGTGCCTAATTCTAATACAAATTTCCAAAGCTCCACCTAGACATGTAAAAGACTACATGAGATATTTGATCTACATCACCAAAAGAAACCTCCATGAAATGCCATGAAAAGCAGCTGTAACAACTGGCACCTTGTATTGTAAATGATCTTTTCTCTGGGGCTATGTAAGAATTTCAGTATCTGGTACTCCAGAAGAAAACATTCACCAAATATAATATAGACATTCACAGATAATATATATTTTACATTTGGAATGTAAGGTTCACAAAAATAAAGGACTGCCAACACTTTTTTAAAACAAAGTATAACATAGACAGGCACTGCACAGACTTCCCCACAAAACTGCCAGTGAGCAAACTTTGACCTGCAACTCTTCTGCTATTCCAGCTCCTGGCCTTTCTTGACTAGAGACTGCCAAGTGTGATGAACTGAGCCAAACTCTGTGATGCAAACAAATATCCACTGGGCACAGTGATGTATTTTCAGCATGTTAAATAATACTTGTGGTATAGTAATGCTCAGAGCTATGGAAATCAGTAAAATCTGAATTGGCAAGCCAGGTCTTTTACAGTCTTCTTATTTTTTTTCATCCTCTGAAAATTCCCATCTAAAAGGAAGTTAGCTAAAGGTACTATTTAATAGTACAATGCAAATGCTTGTTTGTACTCTACTGCTGAATCCAGCTGGTGTTCCCATTATGATCTCCTCTGAGAGGCAAGTACATTAACTGAAAGTTGATATTATTGGAGAAGACTGGATGAAGCAAAGTATCTCAACACACACATTTCATTAGAACACAGACATTCAGACAGACCTGTCATTTCAAAATTTGTTTGCCTGGCTGCTTCAATTTTGATGTTTCTTTGAAAGGCTCCCACTCCAGAGCCACCTAGAAACAGTACAGAAATAAGAGACTTTTTAAAATGACAGGTCTAAGGAACCACAGTGCTCTAAATTAAATTATTATATTTTTAGGACTGAATTTAGCAACAAAGGGCTTTCTCACCTAGTTTCCTTCTATTGAACTCCCTCTACTCCAAAAGTCTAGGCCAAGAATATACTAGCCTCTTCAGGCAGCATTAATATGAGTCTTCTGGTTGCAGATGACATATGACAGAAGGGAAACTCAAACTCAAGATATTTTTTTAGCACTTAAAGTTCAAGCGAAATTTTGAAGTACCACTTATTTCACATACCTTAAGCAAGAGAAGCGCCATTTTCTTCCCTATAGATTTCAAGCACCCCAGACATTTTGTTATATTCAAAGTGGTATCCAGTTACCCAATTTGGCAATTCACACAGATGTCTAAATTCTAAGTGGTTTGGATTTTTTTAAATATCTAAATATTATAAGGCAAAAAATGATGAATTATCTGGTCATTTCATCAGCTTCAAGCACCTTTATTTAAGGTGATTGAAAAATTAGGAACATGACCCAAAAATTAAAGGGAAGGAGTTTCCCAACTGATTTCAAGAGACCTTTGAACAAACCAAGGGGAAAAGATGGTTTAAAAATTGACTAAAAAGTTTAATTTGATTCTTCCATCCCCTACTGCTGAGTCAATCACTGTTATGAAATAAAATTTAGATCTGGAAAGAAAATATACAAATAAATATATCTCCATCAGAAAATGGTTTTTACTACAACTGAAGCACTTTGAGGAAAGCAGAATTGACCAGACAAAACTTTCAGAAGAAACTAGAAAAGCTCTAAGATGAACAGCCTTTCACAGTTCTTAACATGGGAAACCAGTTCTCTTTTTTTATTAACACTATTTTCGTAAAGCAAGTGTAATTCTGCAATCTTTGGAAAGTAATTATTACAATTTTTTAAATAAATCATATTACTTTTGTGTCTTTTGCAAAAAATTTTATTGACACTAGTTGTGTTCATCACACTTAAATGGGTGAGAGCTCAGAGTGCCCAGCCTAAATCACATGCTTTATTTCATTGCCAAGAGTATGGACTTGGATAGACCATACGGGAAATAATGATGGCTTTTAATACTGGACTTCTCTTAGACTTCTCACTTTGAGTGAATATGGGCCAACTAACTATAACACAAGTATCATACCATTTTGCTGGAGGAAATGACCCTTTTGAGATTCAAACTTCATTCTAACAGTATTTTGTACAATTTATTAGATGAAAACAGCTTTTGTATTGTATGGCTTAGCAACTTCAGTGACAGATTTAATTTCCAGTTATCTCTGCTATAATAGTAAATAAATCTCTCAACTGACAGTGTTCCTGTATGCTTATATATTGTCCTAAAATGAAACATATTTCAACATAACTGTTTATTGGCCATTCAACTTTAATTGACCAATTTTTAAGCAGTTATCACTTGGCTATTTTCTGTAGAGCAAATAACATTCCTGACAGTCAAACTCCTTTTCTTTTCCTGTCACGAAGGAGTAAAATTATGTATTTGTGAAACTTTATAAAACATTTCCTCCATCACTTGAAACATGGAAGTGATGCAAAAAAAAGAACAATACCCTGTGACTGGGCAGTCTATTTCCTCTCTGAATCGTCAAGGAGTTTACAGTTAATTAAGCATGGGTATCCTGAAAAGGAACAAGGTTTTTTTTCATTATTTTAATATCATAAAATAAAACTCCCGGGGTCTTTTACAAACCTGCAGCATCATTTGGGAGTGCCAAAAATCCAGATACAAAAGGACTACTTATTAACATGACAACTAAGTGAGAAATAGAAACTAACAATTAAACTCAACTCAGTATTCTCTATTCAGCCTGATTTTTACTTTTCTTTATGACTGCCAAAACACTTTTAAGAAGATATCTTTCATGGAATTTTGCAGTCCTACCAAATGTCACTTACTAGTTTAAATCTGTGTCACAAAGTAGAGAAAAATGTATGCTTGGTATTAAAAGAAAAAAAAAAAGTAACAGAAATAGATTTCATTTCTAATCCACTGCCAAAATCCATCTGACAAATGCTTGGCCTTTGGCCAATCACAGTTGAGGCTGACATGAAGATTTGTCAAACTGGGTTAACATTACTATATGAATTCAATTCTTTATTTTGGGAGGTTGGCAAGGAGATGGCAAAATTCCTAGTAGAGGTGGTAACATTTCAGAGACTAGCAGTAAGCTATTGGATAATGCTTTGTAGAAATGAAGTATATGGAAAATACTGTCAGCAGATAACCATCCTTACAAAAGCAGACAGCAAGCAACTACTTAGTTAAATACTGAAGCAAGTACAGATCTTCCTAGACATACATGCACATCTACATTCTTAGTAGTGTGATCTGACATTTAGTAGCAAAACTAGTAATTTAAAGTTAAATATGCATTCTTCAGCCTTAACTAGAAACTATTTGGTATGTTTCACCTTTTAAGCTCAGTAATGCAAAGCAGCAGAATGTGACAAACTAGATATTTTCTTAAATTATGCCTGAAGAATGGCACTCTTTATGCTACATGTTATAAAAACAGAACAGAAGATTAAACAGACTGTTTGGGTCTTTCAGCCCAGTGTCTAGTCACTGAAACTGATGTATCACAAAGTCTTTCTGGATATTTTAGATGTAAGTGCTCTCCTTAGAAGACTGACCATGCTTTGGTCATGCATAGCCATACTTTTAGTGTGCTGTAACTTACTTAGAGCTTTCTTTCCTTTTCCTGATTTCTTCCTCTCTCTCCCTTTTCCTGTACCTCTTTCCTTGGCATTTCCTAATCCAAGGAGCATTAGATCTTACTAACCTACACAATCACATCTGTTGTTGCTAATTAGAGGGCACTGAGCAAATATTTCAAAGTTCAAACCATAAGAGAATAGAATGTTTGTCAGGGTTGTTACTCAGTTTGGGAGCTCCTGTTTGTCCAGGAAAGACCAGTTTACTTACTCTTAAACAACCACTTGTATGTTCTTTATCCCTTGTTTCTGAACATTAGGAATAATTACAACACTGTTGTTGCAGTCAGCATCAAGTTCATTTTGCTTCAAGACTAGTAATATGAAGATCTCAATTCAACTGGGTGTTTTTGTTTCTTTCTTTTGTTTGTTTGTTTCTTTCTGTCTGCTTTTTCTAGTTGAATTTGAAATGCATGTCAAATGTTTTATTTTACTATCATAAAACTAAGAGGTTTATAATGTTGTTGTTTAACATATTTTGCTAACTTTCATGCGTATCAAATGCAAAAGATTAGAACACATTTGAAAGATAACAATCTGAGATACAGTCTTGATGCTGTGAATTGCTGTGTATTGATGTCTTCTACATATGACCAGTCCCAACAAAGGGACTTGTAAGACTTAGGCAGAACTACACACAAAAGTTAAATTGAGGGAGTTCTGCAGATCAGTGAAAGACATGGTTTGAATTGTGAGCTCACACTAGAAACAGCTGAACATTTTTGCATCTGGAAACTGGTTGTAGTTATAAATGATATGACTTTGGGAAACTTTTGTTGTGGTTCTTTAATCTTTCAGTTTTCAACTGAAACTTGTTTCATTAAAGTGGGCGATGCCTATTCAAGGGCTGCCTTTATAATTTTTGTTACTAGTTCAGACAAAGATCTGGTTTATGTGTATGATTTCAGCAATGAAGGTTTATTGTATTTACTAAACCATATGTTTTTCTACAGCCTGCTTGGAATTTATGATGACATTGTTTTGGTTTAAGTTGACAACTACAGTATGTTTCAAGTTAGCTGATC
Source organism: Scytalopus superciliaris (assembly GCA_013400415.1). Lineage (NCBI taxonomy): Eukaryota > Metazoa > Chordata > Aves > Passeriformes > Rhinocryptidae > Scytalopus > Scytalopus superciliaris. Next base: position 176,228 of record VXBX01001907.1, on the reverse strand, counting down.
ACTGAAAATTGTAGCCTCTAATGAAATGAAATTTTGAACATTTTCAGGCAATTACATTTTTCAGATTTGGTGATAGAGTTCTGTTGCAAGGATTTGTTTTGGGATTCTTTGTTGATTTATTTTGTTAAGTCTTTCGTTTGGATAGGGGCTTTTTTGTCTTTGTCAGGGTTTTTATTATTTTCCTTTTTCTCCACAAATAGATAAAATTCTTTGAAAGGTCTTATCATTGCCTTTTGTGGTAAATTCAGTATTTTGCATAGGATCTAGAAATCAAGAATTCTGTATCTACAACTGTCCATTCCATTAATAGAAACAGCAAAAATACACATTCAGCGCAATTTACAAGCATATGCCAATGACCCTTTATTCTCCTGAATATGCTAAAATTGGAAGTGTGTCACATCACTATTTCTGAAAAATATCAACTTAACAAGACTAGTGCAGTATTCCTTGAAAAGTAGCGGACGTTCATACAAGATGGTAGAGCAGGTTGGCTTCTCATTCACTTCACGGAACATTTGTTGAAGCCCTTGGATTAGCTGTTTGAACCACTAAGTCACCACAAGAAGAATATCTGCATTCCATAAGGCCCTAACTTCAAATCTTGATTGTGTAGTTGCAGGCTGATAACTTTCTTAGATGAATCAATGGTATTCTATGGTATATACTGCTAAAAGGTCGCTCAGATGTAGTCTTTAGATCAGGGCCTGCAGACGCTCTGCCTCAGATTTGCATGGATATTACAGACTCTCTTTTAAAGTGTGGAGTAATCTGAGTATGCATCTTTTGTGAGGTTTTTCACAGTTTCCTTCATTGCGTGCACACTGTACTATGCACTGACAGAGTTGTCCTCTACACCATAAACAGTATATGAGTTGTGTTGTAAAAAATAAAAATTATTAAATATTCAGCTAGAATAACAACAGCACAATAAATGCATGTTTCATGCTACAAAATTCCAGAATGAATGGGAAAGTTGGTATTAAAAGCTTTTCCTATCTCATTTCTTTTTACTTTCAAGACTGTCATGTTTGTTAGCAACTAAATATATTATCTGCTCAATAAAAGATATTCTCAAATGGTTCCTTTTTAATTGGCCATATGACACAAGAATCTCATTAACGAGGAGGGAACAGGAAAATGTGTAAGGTCTATTGATAGGCACAATGCTTATTTTCCTCTTATTCTGGCAAGCCAGACTGTGCCATGTAAAAGGCCTAATCTGTAGAAGCTGCCATAAAAGGGATCATCATTAGAAGTACTTTACAATGTACAATTGTTTTAATCTTTCTGAATAATAATCAGTTAACATTAGTGTACTGGGTCTGGTTGGGAGGGATTCAGCTCCACAGCAGTGCCATAGTGCCATGCTTTGGAGTTGTGACTACAAAAGTGCTGACAATGCCCCAGTGTAAAGCCATTTCAGCACCTCCTCTCTTTCTCCCCATCCTCAGCAAGTAGACTGGGGCAGGCAAGAGGCTGGAAGGGACGTAGCTGGGACAGCTCAGCCAAGCTGACCAAAGGGATATTCCATACCATGTGACTATGTGCTCACCAATAGAAGCTCAGGGAAAGGAGGAATGTTTTTGGTTACAGCATTTGTCTCCCCAAGCAACCATTATATTTGTTTAGGCCCTACTTTCCAGAAAATGGCTAAAGGTCTTCCTGCCTATTGGTAAATGCATTCTTCTTCTTCCTTTGCTTACATGGCCAGCTTTTTGCTACTAACCTGTCATTGTCCTGATCCACAAGTCTTCACACCTTCCTTCTACTCTGTCCCACTTCCATGGGAGAAGGGAGTGAGGCAGCAATAGAGCAGCCATTTGGCAGCTAGTCAAGGCTAAACCGTAACAGTTAGAAAATCAGGAATGCTGATCTATATTAATTTATGTTAGCGGTCAAATGATACAAGGCAGTTACCAAATAAAGTTATAGATTAAATTCAGTCTTCATGGACAAAGAAAATAAAAAGTTTAATATAAAACAAATTTTGGCTGAGGAGGTAAGAGGTAAATAAACAATCTCTGTGCTGAGAAGTCCAGTTCTATTGCTGCTCTACAAACTGATATAACTGATTAGGAACAAAGGGAGACAGAACACCTCAAGTATTCAAATGTCATTCTCTAAAAGAGAAGTAGCAGACTGAATGTGCATAGGCTTGCACAAGAATAAGTTCCAGTGGAAGAGTTTTTAAAGAAAGAGCAAGAAAGGGAGTGGTAAGTTTTAGGCAATGTATTTTCTAGGTTACCTTCTTCCTTATGTTGCCTAAGGCATCAATTATATTTGGTTGCATCATTTCTATTAAGACTAAACAGTTTTGTGATTCAGAAAACTTTCAAACACTTAAAAAAATTATTTACAAGTTCTCAAAGCTTATACTGAATTGACCAGTGGAGTAATTATGTTCCATGTATATATGAATATTCTAGGCAAAATATCTAAATACTGTGAGCTTTCACATCTGAGCAAAAGCCAAATGGCAAAGCCATTTCACTTACTGTCAGTGGGGTATGAATTAGTATGAACAAATGTTATAGAAGACATCTCTAAAACTGTAATCAATAAGAGTGTCCATATTCATCCAGTTTCAAAGGATTTGGTCTTAAGCAAACAATTTTTTTTTTCATGTAACACAGTCCTAATGACTGAAGGTCCCACACTAAAATCCCCTGTAACAACATCAAGTCTTACTTTCCACACTGTATAATCTCCACAGCATTTTTTCTCTGATTTCTCAGAGCTGCATTTTTGCCATACTACCTTGCAGTGTAAGAAACCAAAGGTCCTTTGGCCTATGACCAGAACTCGACATGATAGGATTCAGAAGATTTTTAAGAGCCACATAAAATGCTTAGAAAACAATTTGGGAAGATGAAGGCATACCAAACCTGGTTATGATTATTTTCCCACTGTAATGTTATGTGTCCATGGCAGGTATGTTACATAGAAGAGGAGGCATAGATAGAAAATTAATTTTCATTGCTTTTTCTATGGAAAACACACCTATCTCAGTATCCAGGAAAATATTGATAGAATGGTAAAACTGTGTTTTAAATAAATTCTCCAGCAGAAATGTACTTAATATATTTTAGCTGATTATTTGTGCTGTTCATTTGACTGATGGAATATTATGAAATACACATGGATGTGCTGCACTGAGCCCACTCAATTCTTTACAAACATTTGAAACTTTATTAGCTGATAGATTAGGAGAGATTTCTTTTGATTTTTGTTTCTGCTATTTTCATATGTTGAACATATGGTATATCTCAAGCCCAGCTGACACTAGAAATCAATAAAGAATACTTGCACTTACACTGAAGCATCATTTGTGAATTGTTTTAACTGTACTTTTAGTAATTCAAATGCTATGATCACCTTCTCATCAATAAAGAACAAGTCATGAGATTCATAAATTCCATGTGTCATAATCAATTATTGGGTAGAGTTGTACAATATTTCATATTCTTTCTTTCAGGGCTGTGTATACTGTTAAATTCTAAGTAATCAGGCTAGTTCAGAAAGTGAGTTGGAACCTTGTTTTTTAACTGGTTTTGACCTTTTGTTAGAATGATTTCAATACAGTGTGTTATATACAACAATTTATAATTATGCAATCCCCAAAAGTGTGAATCGGCTTAATGTACCAACAAGTTACCCATTTCAAAAGTGGATTTACCTTTCTAAAGATGAATTTACATTAGCATAAAAGAGAATATGAGCTTAACAGCTTTCCAACTTCAGCAAGATATCATTCTTGCAAGATGCCTCCTCTAAGTTGACTCTCCCTTTCTTGAATTTTGATTTCCTAATCCAAGTTTCAGCAGATAATACAGTTTCAGGTAATTATTTTCTAATTATACAAAGTTACTTAAAGGTTAGATATTACAAAAATAGTACAACTTTACTCATAGGGTATGTAAACACTTTGGTTGCATTTCAGTGTACATATTTGCAACTTGACCAGCACTTCTCATAATTTTCACCTTAGGGGCAAAAGATTTTTGACCCTATACGTAATTCTGATACAAGAAAAAAACTTGGATACCTCTTATTTCAGTGTGTGGTTTAGCACTTCTTCCTTACATGGAATTTCAGAATGAAGATGGTACCTAATGGCATTTTCCAAGCAATATCACACAATGGTCCCACGGCAGGTATGTAACTTTACATTCCTTTCACCACTTAACCATGCCAGTGCCCACTTCATTCATGGAATGTGTTTCATGATCTTCACTTAAGACACATGCATTTAAAAAATAAAATAAAATAAAAAATTCACATTGTCACTTTTCATCATAAAACTCCTGGGGAGTATAACAATAAATTGCATATATCCAGAACATGAAGGTGATTAAAATGTCAAATTCAGCCAACTGGCAAGCACTATTAAAGGAAGTTAGACAACTTACATGCAATCCATGAATATAGAAATGGCTGGGACTCCTTGATAATTCCTCCTCTCAATTTTTAGACTTTCATTGCACTGGATAGAACTTAATCACTGAAAAAGAAAAGTTTCATATACACTGTTTTAAAGCTTGAAGTTTCACTCCACTCCATTTGACTTTAAAGTAATATAGTTTTCTCTTCTAAGAATTGCAAGGTGTTTTTTACTTGTAAGTTTCATTTTCTACTATTACTGTAATCAACAGTGCCAGGCATTTTACAGCAACTGACATTTTATACACATTTATACTCTCTCTTAGAGTACAGGGGGTAGATGACAAAAATGCAGAAAAATCTCTTACTCTTTGAATTTTGATTTATCAGCTTTCTAAATAAAACTTTATGACCTATTACATCATCTTGGATATTAATTTATCTCTAGACCAACATCAATATATAGGAAATACGATTTCTCCAGATATTCTAAAAACTGGAAAGTCCAGAAACCTCATTTTCTGCGCAGCTGATAACAAAGGACAAATGCAGAACCTGTAAGAGGAAGCAGAGTCTCCTCAGACTAAATAAATACTACCCACAAAGAGCTCAACAATGGGCATAGCTGCTACATTACCCTCATTCATATGCATCCTACAGAATATTTGACATCTGGTCAAAAAAGGATAGAAGCATATAAGACAATTCAGGAAACTGCTCCTTACTACACTTCAAGATTCAGCCTTTGATAATACTGTTTGCATTATTTGGTTTTGACTCTAGATTCAGTGATGATCATCTTTGATAGAATTTTTGGTTACAATTCAGAGCAATGTAAAGTCACAGTTTCAACGAGAAAAAGAATTAAAGACGAAGAATGTTCCTAAATCCTGAATTCAAAATAACTCGGAGGACAAGGACTAAGGATTTGGTGTAGGTTTCAGAGAGCAGTAACATAGGGACTATGTAGTTCATATAATCTACAGGGAAAAGTTGCCCATAAGGGCAAAAATACCATTGATTTCCATCTATCATACTAGATTTAAAATACATTCTGACAATATGTAAAAGGTGTATGAAACATATTTTGTTTGTAGGTCAGCTACTTTGGCCTAAAGCAATTTTATTCCTATTTCATAAGTTCATATGCATTGCTAGCTAGTTAATCATGGGGAATATTCTACTCTTTAACATTTTACTGTAACTTCACACACACACAACCCCAAAAAAGAACATGAAATAAAAGACATTTAACCTCTGGAGAAAGGCATTATTGTAATATGTCTAATAGAGGGTGAATCTTTTATTAAGAATGTATCAAATTAAAGTCAAATGATCACAACTGGACAATCCATGAGTTTTTCTAAAAGCAAACTAACTTCAAATAAACAGGAGCCTTTACTATGTGATATAAAATTATCACTTTGCCACACCTTTTCTTTCACACTTAGAGAAAGGTAAGAAAACTCAAAAATTAATTCTTGAATAACTAGAAATCCTAAAAGATATTCCATGTCTGGAAGAAGGTGTAATGGAAGTTGTATAGAATGTATGTCTTAGTTTCAGAAACCAACATAGAATATAATAAAATTATTTTAAACTGTCTCTTTACCTTTATTTTAAAACGGAGTTAAATAAAGAATCTCACTGCAGGTCCAGCTACATTAAGTAATATGACAAAATCACAACTTTCATCATAATAAAAAAAACCCAACAACAACAACAAAAAACCCAACAACAACAATAAGAAAAAACAAAAAAAACCCTGCTTAGCATCAGTCAGTCATTCTGTTCATATTCGTCAAAAACACAATATGTAATTTTCTTTTATCTATAACATGAGTAGCATGGCAAGATCACAAGCTGAATAGATCCTGAAATGCTATTTTAGTAGGCCATATGAAGTCTGTAAGTTTAGCATTGCTATTAAACATAGTCCAGTGGTCTGGTTTTTTTCAGGACTGTTCAACATACCATGTTGTTGTGTTACAACTTTGGTAGATTGCTGATTCTGAAAAGTCTGTAATTTTGAATAATTTCTGGCCCTGAAGAAGTGACCCTTTGTCACCTGCAACTCATCAACTGCTCTCTCCTATGACCTCCAAAAAGATAGCGTACTCTTTGAAAGCACTTACCACAAATGTTGCCTTATGGTAAAGCCTTTGTTTTTGAATGCCATTATTCAGATTTCTTTCCAGCTTTCTGAGCAGTTCTGTTCAATAGAGTCTAATCCTAAACAAGCGCTGTACATATGCAGCGCAGCATTTGCCTTCCACTGCTAGTTCCTGCTATTTATCCACTTTTGTGCTGATAAAGGTATTACATTTCTCAAATAGTTGATCTGTGATTTTCATTTAAGCGAAACATACCAGTTCTTGGATGTTAAGGGAGGCTTCAAACCTTGAGCCTTCCCTGTGTTCTAGTCCAGCAGAATCCCTTTCACAAGAGTGAACACTTTCACACACTACATTCCCATTTCCCAAAAAGTTTAAGGCAACCGAGAGAAAATCCTGAGCTGGTATGAAATACATAGCCTCTCTCTGGGGCCAATGGAGCATAACTTCATCTTGAGAGAGTAGCTTAAATTTTTGGTATCCATAGTTCTCAGACTAAAGTTATCTCTAAGAAGTAAATGCAAATAATTATTTAAAGAACATCCACATATGAAAACGTCACTGCGATTAGCACAGTGGTCTTGAAATAAAATTTTGAAGTTAGTGAAGAAGGCGTAGAACAGCTCTTAAAATATCAGGCAATATGAGAAGTAGAGAAGATGAGGAGGATCAATATCATGTCACGCAACCTAACTTGGGGAACTCTAGTGATAACCTTCAGGGTACTTATGTGAACCAAGAGTTCCTCTGACATTCCTTTAATAAATTAAAAAATAAATGTAAACTGTTTTCAGTTTGTTAGTCTGATTCTACTTCAGATCTTGACCAGGCATTTACCTGATATGTGCCTACAACATTTNGCTGAAGGTTCTCAAAGCAGGGTCAATTTAAAAAAAAAAAAAAAAAAATGAAAAAAAAAATCTTTTAGGAAACTCTTAATAGACACCCTTTTACCTCAGGAGAAAGCAAACAATAACAAAAAAATAATGCAGCATGAGTAGCTTCAAATTTCTTCAAGGCAATTTTGTATTGCCATATAACGTTACAAAATTCTGCAAAATGGCTAACTGATACAAGAACACACAAGAATTTTATGTGAACATACATTAAGAGAAAAAGCACACATTTTTAGGTTTCACAGAATGGATTGCTTTAGGTTATTTTAATCAAAATTAATATGGACATTACTGGTCTGTTTCTCCTCTTTCATCACTTTTACACTGATGTAACTTAATTACATTCAGAGGAGTTATTTCTGATTTGCAATATAGTATGTGAGAAGGATCAGATCCTGAGACTTTAATGTACCTACCATCACAATATAAATAAGAAATCTTCACCATGAATCAAGAAATGTTTAAAACAGATAGGGAGCATAGTACAAGAATAGTATAATGTTGTCTTTGCAGAGTGGAAGGGGTTTGATATTTTTATTCCTGAAAAGAAAAGAAAAAAAAGAAAAACTAAACCAGCAATAACAAAACAAACTTCTGCAATTTTAATATCCTTCTCTCTTTGACAAGGTCAGGTCTGCTTTCTCTTTTAGGCAGCTCAGAACATTCAAGTTATAGCTAATTGCTTTGATTATTTGTTCTGTAACCTCTAATTCCCCATGACCTTTTCCAAGCCCATTTTCAATTTAATGAGCCAAACTAGTAAAGCTTATACTGGACTTTTGATGAGAGCTGCCAGAATGTCTTGACAAATTAAGTGTTCCACATACTAGGTTGCTTTCAGACCGAATGAAACCGCAAAGTTAATTTTGTTATTTTTCTTTTAAGGTATATCATTTTTCTATATAGAACTATCGGTTTTCAGACAAAAAACACACAAACAAAAACCACTTATTTTTCTATACTACTCATAGAGGCTGGTCCCTCAAAGATTAAATGTGCCCATACATTTGTATGAATTCAACATTTTAATATTAATATTTTTCTTATCCACTACTGCATTTGATTAAGCTACGCTGACTCATACAACAAGTCCCCCGTAGTGCGTACCATACTTGAGATGGAAACACCCCTACAGAGGACAAACAACTCTAATCAAAAAAAGCACGGATCAACAAAACCTGATTTCTTCTCTTAAGCTAAGCCTTCATTATCTATCGTGAGCATAATAGAGAACTGTTAAGAAAAGTATAATGGTTTGTGGGTTTCATTTAGACATTATTATTATTACAATTATTATAAAATGGCATGACTTTGCTTTTTAACAAAACAGAAAATACAGCTTCCTTGCCACACCCTGTCCCAGTTCTGATAATGGGATAAGGTGCTGCCTTGTTTCAGGTAAAATGTTTTTTGGTTTTGAAAGATGTACATTTGTATGTGTTTTCATAAAATTGTCTCTCTGACATAAAACCCATCAACTCCATTGTCTAGAATAATGAATGGCTGGGATGCACAAAATGGTAAAAGGAAAAGAAGAGGGGAAAAAAGGTACTACAAATAGCTAGTTAATGCACTCTGTTTGAGATCAGATATGTTACAATCAACTTTAGTGCCTCTATACCATTCTTCTTAGCTATTGCCTTTCCCTACCACAGTACAAAGACCCTTTTGAGACCTTCTATCCAGTTCACATCTAATTTATGTTTGTGCTGTCAAGAGGGTAAAAAAACCAGTTGAGTCCTTTTTTTGTGTTTCCTGTTTGGTTGGGGTTTTTTAACATCTACTTAACTGTTAGAAAAAAAGGTATGCCATGAGGTCCTCTTCACCATTCTTACGGAATCACTGCATCAAATTGTAAGCAGTGATATTTGAGTATTTTTACTATGAAATACTACAACCACATGGTTACTAGAAGTTTCTGTACTTAACAAAAGTTAATACTACCAAGAGTACCCTGTCTCCACAAACTTCTCACTGTGATGCCATCCTTTACAAACCATATGTACTATCCAGCAAGTTCCTGAAGAGACTTCTGAGTTTTGGTTCAGCATTGTTTTTTGTTTTCAAACTTTTTAAGATGGTTAATATTAAATTAGACTTCCTAAGGTCATATTGCTTTAGAGCAACCCCATATTAGAGCAACCCACCTTACAGTGAATAAAGTTCAAAATAAAAACTGAAACTTAACATCTTGGTGGGTGTGAGCCAGCCTTGTGTATCTGAAGTTAATCCTAGACACAGAAAATTTTAAAAAATCAATTTCTTAAGTGAGATATTGAAGCCATATTTAATTGTGTGGCAAACTGTTAATCAAGGTAAGGAAGTATCAGCATATTTTCAGAGCAATTAAAGTCAGATTATGATTGGAATGAAAGGCAACTTGATATCTGAGATTGTACAATATCGAAGGACAGAAAGGTAGAAAACCCTCCCAAACAGTGACCTTTGGCCCACTAAAACGAAAGTGACAGATATATTCTTATCTTTACACAGAAAAAAGACACAAGATCATTCCTGAGAAAGGAGAAAAGAGGATGAAAGTGTTCAAACCCCTGGCAACAATTAACATTGTAGCAAGTGCTAACATTAAACTGCAGCTGTGACAAAAAACATATTCCTTTCATTAATATTCTTTAGTCTGTGGTACTACTTATGAATGAATCCTGAAAGTGTTGGGGTGAATTACCATTTTTTAGGTGTTTACAGAAAGACATGTGAAGTCAAAGGATACAAAGCAAATCAGCACAGGGACTATTCTCAGGACACAATCCTATCCCCTGTGCCATGCTGCCTTAGGGAAGGAAAAAAGCAAAGGGAATATGCACAACTACTGATGTTATTCAGTCAGCACTAGGCAGAGGCAATAAAATGCCTACATGATGTAGTGAGGGTTCATCTGGCTCACTGGTGAGGCTGCCAGCATAGTGCTTTTACCCTGAAGGGGCTGAAAATGTTTGACATCAACAACTTGATCTACTGGGATTGTGACAGCAGGTCGGTATCTTTTTAGTGCAGCATGTCAAACTGAAGAAAATAGGGAAAGCAACATGGGACAAATGTTTTGACCTTACAGCACTGTGCTACAGTGATGAGATACTACAAGTGTTATCATTTTCCTTGCTAACACTTGCCAGGAGCAATACCTTCTGCTGTAGTTAGGACTGCTCTTGTTTATGTACATGTTCTACTACAAATTGGCAGAGAAAGTTGTTAATGTTAACAGTTTGCTCCTAAATATTCCATCCATTCCACTCAGAAATGTACAAATCACTTAGTCAATAGAAAAAACTTTTTTTCAGATCAGATAAATACTATGTAAACTTAAAAAATTTCTTTTTAATAGTCAAAAATCATTTTATAAAAACCTTGAAATACAAAAATTGCCAAGAAAAAAAATAACTCCAGCACACTCTTCACAAAGGAAAGTCACAACAAAGTTTCCTTAACAATGCTCAACACAAAACTATCTGATAATGCATATCTTAAAGGATCAGATAGAAGTTTCATATTTTTTGTAAGAGATTTTCCTTGTTCTTGTATTGTTAGCAAAAGGTCCAGGCCTGCTGTACAGTGAAATTCAAAGTTAGTGAAGGTGTGTATGTGAGCAATACAGAAGTTTCTTCCAACCCAACGCCCCCACCAGCCCTTTTTATTCCCATTCTTCAAGAAGACAGGAAGTGAAAATCCTACATAAAGAATCATAAAAGAGTTTGAGTTGGAAGAGTCTTATGGGACCTTTAAAGGTCATTTAGTCCAAACCCCTTGAAATAAACAAGGATATCTTTGACCAGATCAAGTTGCTCAGACCACTACCCAACCTCAATGTTTTCAGGGATGGGGCATCCACTCTGGGAACCTGTTCCAGTGTTTCACCATCTCCTTCTAAGAAATTTCTTCCACATATCTCGTCTAAATCTACCTATCATCTCCCTATCATTTATCGATTGTAACTAACTTCATTGCAATTTTCAGCTAAGCAAATTAAATAAACAAGAAAGAAGTGTTTTATTAATTCAATAAAACATTAATTAAATCCAGAGGGTATATGACTACAGGTTCCTTCAAGCTCTTACAGTGAAAATATTTTGAACTGAATTAAAATCACTTCTTTATTTCATATTGTAAAGCTTTTGTTAATTTCTACACATATCAATACAGTCAACAATAAGAACAGAAGAGTCTTAGTGTCACAGTTGTACCATGGCACAGGAAATCTTGAAAAAAAATAAATTTAGCAATTTGGGGGCAGAATAGTGGTTTTCTTGTACTTCCTGATTAAATGTTATTTTCAAAACTTTTCTTATATCAGATGTTATTATATTATGTAGCTAGAGCACCATAATTAACTTGACAAGTTCAGAAACCTGAATCTGTTAATAGAAGAAGCGTGTGTGATATTTACATCTTTTGGAGAATGATATTGAAAAACCTGCATTCACAGAAGAGCAGGATTGCTGAATATTAATAAAAATATGGTGCTTAGTTTTCTAGATACATATACTGAGGTGGTTCTACTGTTAATTTCAGTGTGAAATAATTTGTTAATCATAAGCATACAGCCAAACACCCGGTACTACCAACAGAGTCTGCAAGCAACAGGAATTTATATTTAATTTGAGGGTTTTTTCCTGCCTAAATTAATCATGAGAACAAAAAACTCAATACATCATTCGTGGTTTTCTAGCATTAAAGCTGTCATAGAGTTTGTCACAGATCAGAAAACAGCACAATGTAACTTCAGTCCTGAGTCACATGTCATCATTAGCATCCAACGCTAAAAGCCCACAAAATAAAAATCCTTCACCCATATTCATTAAGTACTCTCTATGGAAGTACTAAAGGAAGTACTTCCTTTGGGAATGAAGACTTGAAGGCAAACATTACCACAATCTTTCTCAAATAAGAATCAGGGATTTAGGTCTTATATTTGCAACTAATAATAGAGCCTCTTCCAATACAGAAGAATTTGATCCCACTTTCTGACAGTGAAACAATGCATTTTCATAATTTTACTGTCATAGTGAATATTTCTATGTCCTGATAATGTGAAATACAATCTTTCTTTCCTAAGAAGAGAGAGCTATTTTTGCTATTTACCATGGGTTTAGGTTGACATATTTTATTTACATGTTGTTTCTTCCCATTTGAGGTTTCATACTGATGGCCCTTTGAGGAAGTTAAGTACCCCAAAGCACTACCTCTTTCAGTGTTTTGTTGAATTTGAATTAAGTTTCCCTGTAGTAAGTTACAAAATTGTTCAAAATTGACTCTAGGCATCCTAAGAACCCTAAAGCTTCTAAGGGACTTGTTTAAAGCTAAAAACTGAATATTTCCTGAAGGAAAACTGCATGTCAGATTTATATTATAATGTGTTATTGTGCTTTTTGTTCTAATTGGGTTTGAAGCCAAAATGCTGTTGTTTTACAAATGCTCTTGTTATTATTATTTCCACATAGAAACCCAAACAATGAAACAGCATAACAAAAACCAGTACCAGAACAATAGCAATTCTGGCAATTTTTCCATCCATTATCCATAGTATTTAATTGCACAGTTTTATGTCACATAGGAGTAAGAATTTTTAACGTTTTTATTGAAGGAAAGTGACAACTTACATTTTATACTAAGGAAGTAAAATTACCTTGAGTATCTAAGACAACAGTATTTTCTTTTGAAAACTTTAGCTTAGCTTCAAGAATTAGATAAGGAATATGAAAAAGTAAATAACATCTGCCAATACAGGATATGTGATCATCAGCAAATTTGTACCACCACTTTGCACTTCAGCAATACTAGAATACTCTTATTGTCGTGGGTTTGACCTTGACAAAATGCCAAAACCCCCCAAGACCCACGAGGTCCCAGTAAAAGGAGGGAAGGAAAAAACTGAAACTGGAAAAAACTATATACATATATTTACAGGAAAGTTACAATACATATACATACAAATGTAAGAAAAACCAACAGTAACTTCATCCAAAGCTAAGTCTCCCAGCTGCCCACCTCAATAACACACAGATTCCACCACCGAAACCCCACAGGAAACAAAACTAAACATGTTCCCCTAAAAGAGCACCCAGCAAAGCAACATCAAACAGAAAAGTATTTACTTCCCAGAGCCCAGAACTGCTGTGGGCATCTCGGCAGGGAAGCAGCCAGGCCTGTCGCTCTGGGAGCAGCAACAGGGAGTCCTCCCCACCACACCGCACGGAGAGAGGGATGGCGAGAGAGAGAAGATACCTGCCCCACTAGATTTATACTCTACATCAGATGATATGAAATACCTATTTGGTTGCCCAAGTCAGGTGACACTTACCCCTCTAAATCTACAGAGGGCCCCATGACCCAAAAACTGAGGCCTGCTAAATTTGGTTTCAGACCTAGCTAAACTAAGGCCTTAATCTAAGTTCGGGGGTTTATCAAACCCATCACACTTATTTAATACTAATAAGACAGTGAAAGCAACCAAAGATGAAATGCCTCCATGCACTGTTTCTTTAGTCATAGAAATTTCTTGAGAAACAGATTTTTTTAATAATAGAAGCTCTTTCATCTTTAGATTTAATTTTTTGAGACAGAAAGATTATCTANCCCTCCTGCCCTCGTGATTTTCCCGCCTTTCCTTCAGGCTTTCCCGCCAACTCCCCGAACCCTGAGATCTCATTGGTTGTTTGTGGAGCTGTTCCTGGTTGGCTGTCCCATTGCCGTGGTTATTATCTCCATCCCTAGTTTCGTCCAATCCTGTCCCTGTTGTTACCCTCCATCCCATAATAACCCTACCTTGGCCTATAAAAGCCCCGGTTTCAAATAAACGTTAGCTCACTTGGAGCCCACTGCCAGTGTGTCTGTGTGGTTCCTTGTGGGCTCACCTCTCTCCGTCAACGGCTTCCCGCAATCTAGCAATTACTTTATAACTTTGTTTAAACAACTCCATTTATATCTGGTTACCATATACTTTTTGTATGTCTATACACATAAATGAAATTCTGACAGATAATGGCAACCTCTCCAAATCAAAAAAAAGCAAAAGTCCCAACAAAACACCCCACAACTATCCTCCATCTTTTAATACTTAAAATTTCAATACTTAAAACGTATAATTTTAAAACATTTAAATATTTTATGAAACAAATTAAAAGCTCCCCACAGACAAGGGCATCTCAGCTGATCTAAAAAACCTGAGAGTTAATGACCTAGATTCTCAAGATCGTCTAACCTTCTAGACTAAGAGAGCTGGTATGCACATACACCTGTGAAACAAAACAGTATGAGGAGCTTCAGTTGAACACTGCTTACCTTCTTCTAAAAAGTCCTCTTATTGAGTATGTTTCATAGCGGATTCAGTTCAAGTGTCAAATTATCTGAGAATTGGGTATCCTCAATCAGTCTGAAAAGGTGCCAGTACAGGCATAGTAAGACTATGCCATGCTTCATTACTTTGAGATATAGCATAACACTCAGACCTTAAATACACAAACAAACAGAAAATCACTGCATTCAAAATTCCAAAGGTGAAACTATTCAGATTCTTGAAACAAAGACTTAAATTGTAGTTTACTGAACAGATTAAAATTCTGTTATGTCAGTGTCTACATGTTTCTGCACTACAGGAAACAGATGGCCTTTGACATCAACCAACCTTTGGAAAGAAGAAAGAAGAGAGTTCAAACACAAGTCAACTCAATATGTATCTCAGGTTGCCTGTTTATACAGAAATCCTTTACAAACTTCTATCTCAACCCAGTCTACACAGAAGGAATACCCACCCTGAATTCACTTGCATTCTAATTCTCAGCAGAAAAATAACAGAAGGTCAAGTACCAGTTATACCATAGTTATAATGTACTTCAACTGTATAGAAAAGGCTACACTAGAGGAAACTAATTTTGGTGTACAGCCATCAATACCAGTTATTTCACAGTACAGTTAAAGAATCCATGGAAGCAGTAATTGAAAACATTTGTAATCTAGGTTATCTCTTACAGGAACAGCATTTCAAATCACTACACAGTCACCAGCATAGATCCTGAAGATGCTTATTCCTTGGGCTACCTGTATTTTCACACAGTTAATATAATTCAGGATGCTTTCTTTTTCATTTTAACATCAGACAGACTTAACTAAGTACAGAAGAACTTTTAAACTATAAGATTTGTTCATATTATGCTGACTACATACAGTAGTGGACAGATTGCATGATGTGAAGGTATCAGTATAAAAGGCCCACAAGCAAGCAAACATGTTTTACGCACTAATCAATTATCAGTGACTTATACAGTTCATTGATACTTACATCTGTTATCAACTGAGAACCTATATTAGAAACAGAAGATGGGTTTTAACATATTTAAATCATTAGATATCCATAACAGAAACAGGGTTTAAAAATACCTTTGTCTAATCTGGCACTTTTTACAAAATGGCTGTTATTTAATTGAATTACCACAAAACTTATTTTTTTCCTTTTCAATATACATGCCATTAGAATACAGCGTGATTTCTTAGGATGTTTCATTTAATTAAAATACAAAAGTACTTTCGTCATTTAGAAGCTAAGTACAATAGGAAGAAGGAAGTTTATATGCTTGTGACTCCAAGCACAGATCAAGACATTGTTCCTCATCATGACTCATAACCAGGAATTCATAGCTGATTCCTGTTAGGTTGCACATCTGACTCATGTCCTCTCACAAGATATGGTGCAGAAGATATTCTGCAAGTTGTAAGACAATAATTCCCAAATATACTCAGGAGACTTATAAAACTGAGACATTTCAGTCTCCTGGAAATGACTAATGAGAACTGTTTCAGCCATTATTTGCAAATATTTACTCTCAAAGGCACAAGGTCATAATTACAAAGGTTTTAACAATGCAAATACTGGGTAG
>VXBX01001907.1:141708-159941 GCA_013400415.1 Scytalopus superciliaris | reverse complement strand
AAAAACACTAAACTTATTCCAGAAGGCAGAATAGAAACCAAACTCATGCATTAAATGGACAAGAGATACTCCTATTACAGCCTGACTGGGAATACTTTTGACATATGAGAGAAGGTGCTTCATAGAAATATATTGTTTCTGTCTCCTGAAGACTGCCTCTACCAATTCTTCTCGTGCTCTCTTGCCTCTGTGTATATGCCCTTGTCCAGGAGCGGTTGTCCTAGCTTTTCTCTCAAATCCATGCTTGGGGACCCCTTCTTTCCTTTTCTACATCTCATTCATTGCTACTTGTATTAAGTAAACAGTTAAATTGGGTACACTACCTGTCAGATATAAAAACTGTTTCTGAATGGAACTCAAAATGAGAAATGGACTTGAAGTCCTACAGGATTCAACTGTGACAAGTGCTGTAAACTCCTGGAAGGAAAAAAGATATTCTGCTCTAATGAGCATATAGCCTTGTATCACACATATGCAACAAAGACATTGGACTGAAGACAGTCTGAGGGCAGTACAAGAGGGAGAGTAGCATGAGGCAAGCTAAACCCTTGGGTGGGTGCTCTGTCCATGAGAAAAATCTGAATCATACTTTCCAGCTACTCTTCACAGTCCTCTAAAAAAAAAAAAAAAAATAAAAAAAATCTTCCTTTCTCTTCCCTTCTGCATAAAATGAATACTTGTTCTAGGGACTTACCACAAGAAGCAAAACAGAACAAACTACAGAAAGAACAATGATCACATAAAGAGCAACAGATCCACATCTATGTAAAAAACTGTAGAAATAATCCTACTGCTTTTCATTTTGCTGTGCTCAGAAAATTTATCCGGGAAACAGAACGCTCAGCTCTCATGATTTTAACTCCATATTTAACTCTGCACATTAACAGTCATTTCATAATGAAATTTCAATTCTGTAAATTACAATCTAGCATACTTTCTTTGCTGTTAATGGCAGTTTCACTTGATAAGGACTTGGAGAGCATATCCCAGACTAAGTGAAAATATTTCCTCCATCACATAACAACAAACAGAGAATACAGTTAAACAAAACTGTCTTGCAGGAAGTTTGCCCACTTTCAACAAGATTACACAAGGCTGTTCTTTTCATAACCACAATGTAATCCGATAAAATCAATCTTTTTCTTATGAAATTTAACCTTTGGTTCCTAACAGTCAATGATACAAGACATAAATTTTAAATCAAGTCATACCAGAAAAGAAAGTCTTTAAGGTATTATTTTAACTTATGATACAACCGGTCATTTTAACTGTTAAGTAAACTTCCCAGTCTGACCATCCAAGAGGCTCTCTGGCAGTCACATTCCCAACTCCAGAGACTTTCAAAGCAGAGACTAAAGCTCCTTGACAGAGATGGCTCCAGTGACCCTACGGGAGCCCCGCTTGGCTCTCTGCACACCCCACTCCATCAGACCAGGTTTGCCTACCTGTTAGAGCCTGGGTTTCCCAAAACAGTCTCATCTGTCTCATTCCTCAAAGCCACTTATTCTCATTCTCGGCGCAACAATACAGAAACATGAGTTGGTGTCTCTGAAGACCCCCGACCAAGGAACCCCTGGGCTTTTATCCCCTCACAGTCTGTCCACAGGCAAGTCTCGCTCTACCTCCCCAGTCTTCAGCTCCTGCTCTGTTTCGCAGTGTCTGTTCACCTGGTTGGTACCACCGGGCTTCGTGTCCTTTGTTATGCTAAGGTTTGGCAGTTCACAGCCTTTCGTCTCTCTGGGTTCCCATCCCAAGCTTAATCTGCATCTCGAACTGCAGTTTGCAAACCAAGCTGCTTAGGCCAGATATATCTTCAACATTAACCATTCTTTTGCAAACAGAATTTCTTTTCAAAAGACTCCATAGAGAAACAGTTTGTCCTGACCAGAGGACAGTTTTTGTCATCCTTCCCTCCATTCAGGTAAACAGACATCTGAGCCACGAAGTTCTTTGTGGTAGTTTGTATTCAAAGGTCAAACCAATTGATTAAAATAGCAACTAGCAAGTCCATATAATGTGGTTACAGGGTGGCCCAACAGTCTCCATGTGCACCTCATTAGATCTAATTGCATTCAAGTGAACTGTAATTCACTGTTAATCTAAAACAGCCGAGAGGATGGAGTTCTTCACACAAAGTGCAGTCAGGTAGGTAATTTCAAGCATGCTTTGTATCCTTGCAAATTACAGCAGAGTTAAGAGAAAGCTTGCATATTACTGACAAAATGAAAGGCCAGTAATTGGTAGATCAGGCTGGAGAGAAAAAAGGCTTAATACCTAAGTGCAATGCAATTTTTGTTGGCAAAAATGGCAGGGATGTGCATACATTAGACATCCATAGGTTAGAAAGAATACTATTCAAATTATTTCTTATCTATTCGAGGCTTCATCCCACTTCCCAATCTTCATATTACTGAAAAAAACCCAAATAATTCTGCATAAAGAATATGCAGAAATAGAGCAATCTTCCGCTTAAAACTCCCCTGTGTTGTACAATGGCAACTTTATTGTCAACACCTTTGTGAAACCTTACAATTTCTGACAATAGTTTTCTCCAGGTTAGGAGAAAAAAACCAAAAAACAAAACCGCAAACCAAATCAAACCAGTAGGCAACTTCCGGAAAACAGCTTGGAAGTGCAGGCATTTCAAGGCTAAATCCAGAATCTAGCTTTTGGGCAGCAAAGATGTTTACTTCAGCTGGTATCTGAATACTGTTATATGTTTCAGATTAGGCCCCTCATAATTTATACTCTTCCTGTTTCTGACCTATTTAACCTTACTTTGCAGATCCAACACAAACAGACAATTTCAAAAGATAATGAAGTGGTTCAAAAATCAAATGCTATCACATAAACCAGTTTTATGTAAGACTAATAAGCTTAACTGCCTAGAAACTTTAACCAGTCTAGCTGAATATTCATAACTTAGTTCCCAACTGTATTGCTTATTAAAACAGTGTTTCATTTGACCACATTGTGAGACCCCAAATAACAGAGTGGGATTATGCTCTGCTGGGTAGCATGAGACCAGTGACTTCCCAGGGACTTCAAAACAAAACATCAGACTGAACAGAACAGAGGGATGTAAGCAGAGACAGGTGTGCAAGGAAACCAGGAAAGTAAGAAATGCAACATCCACAGAACATCCCCAGACTGACATTTCTTCGCATTTCTTTCAGATGCATTATAACAAGGGGGAGTTTTAAGGACTTGAATTTAATGAGGTCCTCTTTTAAACGTTTATGGCAACTTTCAAGTACAGGGTCAACACAGAAGAAAGCACAAAAGTGTTTGAAAATCTAGTAAGTGGGCAATGAAGGTATAATGGAAGGCAGGAGCTGACAATTCAACAGAAGGGGAGGACAGACTACAATGCATTCTTACATAATAGAGATATGAGTTTTGTTGCAGCATTCACTTGGACATGATGAACTTGTCAATAGAAAAAAAGCACTATTATGGCAATTGAGACACAAGATGTTAAGAGCTTGAACAAGAGTTCTAAATGTTTCACTATCAATCCAAACAATCATCTGTGAGATGTTACTCAAATAGGAACTTCAAGAATAAGATGAAACTTAGCTAGTAAGAGGTCTGAGGTGATCATGATGAATTTGGGCCTCCATGAGGTGCAAGGCAGCAGAAAATGAAAGCTGAGAGGGGAAGGCCTCAGGCAGGGGAAAAATATCTGAGAAAGCATTCTGGTTTAGTCATGTACAGCTGAATCAGACAGCTCCATTAATTTAGAGGTAATGGTAATCAGAAACAAGATTATGAAAAAATAGAAAAAAATACAGAAGTGACAACTTTGTTTATAGATCCCAGTCTCAGTAGTTTGGTAGCTGAAACAGAGTTTGTACACAAGATTATTGACTTTTTTTCACCTAGTAATTTAAATATATATATTACTTAAGAGGTGGCCTGCACATATTCTGATGTTAAAGCAGAAGTTGGATATTACACTTTCCAGCTTCCTCCATTGCTTGGAAGTTTGTCTAATATCAGGGGAGTAAGAGATATTGCAAAAGATGATATATGGAAAATACGTCCATGAGCCTGCAACTATGCATGTGTTAATCATTACAATAACATGTAAAAATAGAAGCTGACAATCTGTAATATTGATGCATTTACTTGACAGACAGGCAGATAATTAAGTTTATAAGAGCTCACTCTCAAGCCATGAGAAAATATTTCAATTTACAATATGCCAAAAAAATACCAGTTACCAAAGCACCATCCCTTCTTTTCAGCCCTCCCAAAGTGCTTTGATCCACTGTACTTCAACTGACCATCTTCAGAAATCTTTCACCTAAGAGAAGGATCTTTTATTCCCTCACTTTATGAGAGAAAAATTACACATATGAACTGAAAGGAGAATTGACCCTAAAGAATGTCAGTTGCTAAGTTTAAGTGGTTAGTATTGCTTTCTGAACCTACTGCTTCTTTAATTGAAATGAGTGTCAATTGCATTACTTCAGGAACAACAGAGAGAAGAAATTTGATATATCACTGTATCCATACTATAGCTTCTCTATAATTTTCCCTGTTCTAATCTTTTAGGTACAATGCTTTAATTGTTAAGTGTCCCTGAAGACATTAAATTGCAAAATAGCTAAACACTTAGTTACCTAGGTAGTCCCCAGGAAGGATGTGCTTGCATTAAAATGTTCTGATTATAACCTCTATATTCATGACTTTTTTTCTTTGCTACTGATAAGCAAATTGCCAATACACTGTAAGAATGCATTGTTAATAACTCTAATTACATATAGAATAATCACACGATCATATAATGAACATATGCTTACATTCTTATAGGATTAGCTGTTCCAGTCTGTGTAGAAGGTTAAAGTGCTAAGACACAGACAGTGGGCAAAAATAGTATTTTAACTCATTAACTGTACTCTGGGAGAGGCAGAAACAACTTGCACAAACTGTGTTGCTGGTTGAAATCTACATGGCAGTGACTCAAACGTCTCGTTTCCTATTCCATTTCAGGAATTCAGAAACTTTAATTTACATCATATTACTGTCCCAGACTTTCAAAAGCTCTTTTTTGACCCTCTTTGAAGACTTCCCCACCTATTCTTTAGAACCCTAATTTCTTAACTTGCTTTGAAGGCTTGATTTAAGGCAAGGAAAATCTATTTCATAGTTTGACTAGTGAAGTTTTGATCAGCCCCACAATTTTACACACATCCTATAGCTGAGTGCTCTGCACTCATATGTGCAGAAGGGTAATGTAATACACAACCAATACCTACATGGAATTAATACTGCATAGATATTGACAGTGTTTATATATTAATAGAAAGTACCACAGTGTTCCAAATAAAAATAAATCTATGATCAGTTTGTGATTTACTTGCAAGAGCCTCCTTTTTACAGTCAAAGGTAAATCCATAAATTCCTTGTTCTTTCTGGGACAATTTACAATTTAATATCTTTTATTTCTTTTTGTTGTTTTTTTTTCTCCTTAATATTAAAGAAAAATTACCCCTGGATTGTCACTTGATTGATTGTAATGGCCAGCTGTTACAATCTCAATGGAAGTATAAGAACTGCTGCCTAAGGTGCACTGAAGAGTGCCAAGCCTCATAGCAACTCAGCTCATCCTAAAAAGCATCAGTCTGGAGTGAAAACTGCAATTTAAAATTCTCCCAGAGACCCATTATTTGCAAACCATTGACACAAACAGCTCCAGTCCCCCCATCAGTGTATACCTGGGGAGCTCTTCATCCACAGAGCATTGCATGCTCTGTAACTTTACATACTAGAAGTCCTTAAGAAATTTTGGCTAAAGAGAGGTGTTCTTTAAAAATGTGAATTTTTTTTTTCATGCTAATGAAAAAGATCATAAGTATACTACAATGTACACTCAGTCCATCTTGACTTAGGATATTTTCATTATAGAAAACAAGCCTGCTATTCAATAAATAAAAGAATAAAAAAAGTATCCAAGACAATCTCCTAAAGTTTCTAGGTAGCATAATATATTCAAAAAAGATTGGAATTAAGTGGGCAAATGAATCTATAACTTTGACTGCCATGAGAACTTAATACCTAAGGATTTTGGAGTTAGAAATCCTTGTGAAAAGTATTTATGAGTAGACACTAGAACATTAATATTACTGTACCGCTATGCAATGAGCCTGCTAGACAATTGTCCTTCATGTCCAAACTGTCTGTAGAAAGTAAAAAAGAAGGCAAGTTATTAAGGACGGGTTGAATCTAATCTGATGAATTGATGATAATCAACATGAAACATGAGTAGCTGATGTTTCTATCAGCAGTGAGTCTAGTAAATACTTAGAATACACCATTTTCTTGCTTTTTTACCCATTTTTAAAATTAAAACTGCATCTGCCTCTCTAGCTTATGTAAAAGTAACACTAATGATAAGAATAGTTATTGATATATCATTGATTTTAAATTATAGGAAAATTCAGGATGAAAAAATAGATGTTTGATAGTTTTCAGACTAAAACTGCAGTCTTCACAGTTCCACTCAGAGAAATTTTTATTTCAATCTCTTTACAAAGCATCCCCAATGTGACATCTATTACATCATTTGATATGACTTTCTTTTCAATTTTATGGGGCTTTCTATTCTTTTCTGCTTTATTTTTAGAAAGAAGAATTTAACCTCACTAAAAGAGCATTTCAGGTTTTGTTTTTAACCTAATCTTTCTTTAAAAAAAAAATAAAAATAAGGTGCCTGAATGGCAAAAGACACTACATTTGCTCAGATCCTGCTATATTAGAAATTCGAGTAAAGTCTTCTTCAATGTACCCCAGAGTTCAGCTCAGTTCTGTAAACGGACCAGGCAATACTCACACCTCATGCTGTGAAGATTTTGCATGTTACTACATACAGCTTGAGTAATTCACTCATCCTTTATAATGCTTTTGTATTCTCAGTGTATCTACAAGTTTTCCGTCTTTTGTTTGTCCTATCAGTCGCACTTTATCTTCTGATATCTTTCTAATAGCAGAAATGCTGGAGAAAGAGGAACATAATAGCATATTCACTGACACTCCTATCACTACTTTTTCTGAAGGCTCTTTTTCTCTACAATTAGAAAGTTCTCATATCAGCAGCCAAGGCTGTTCCAAGCAAATGTGAGAATGAGCAGGAAAGGTGGAAATAAACCAACTAGGATGGCAAATAACAAACAATAAAAGAAATATAAAACTCAAGCAGAGCCAAAACATTGCAGCCAAATCCAAACAACCCGTGCATATATGGTATTGCATACACACTCTCTACGACAGTTGCAGCTGCAGCTGTAGCAAAATACCTACTAAAATCCAACTGTGAACAAGTATTAACAGGCTCATTGCATCAATCCCATGGCAAAAGTGACACTGAGACATGAAGTTGTTGCTAATTATCCACCAGCCACTAATACATCTCCTCCTGCTGAGTCTTATCTCCTAACATTCCATCTGTGATGCTTTTTTACCTTATTTCCAATTCAGCTACTGAAAATTTCATATTTAAAATATATTTCTTGGTCAAAGCAAAATGCAGCTCTGAAAAGACTTCAATCCACAGAATCATGTAATAGAATAGGAAGAATTTTCATTGCAATCCTTAGCAAATACTTTCATGTAAAAACTATCAAAAAATTTCAGATGAAAGAATTAAGATTTGCACTTGCTTTTTCTCTGTCTTTTCTTTGGGTTACTGAATAAGAGGGGTCTTGTAAAATTAGCAACAAAATTAACTTTCATTGGGCAAAGCAATATTGTAGGTACTATAGAAAGAAATAATTTTGCACTATTATGTTTGATTTTTTCCTCTAACGATGAAGTAAAAATAGGCGTTAAAAAAACCTGGTGGTTTGTTGTTGTTTTTTTTTTTTTTTTTTTTTTTTGTGGTATATATAAAAGACAATATTAAAAATTGGCAGGTTTATTGTAGCTTAAAGTCTTTGTTGCCACTTAATGGATTTTGCACAATATATTTAATATTTTTGCTGTGCTGGGAAAACAGAATAAATATTAATCTTTTCCACCAATTAATTTGCTCAACAGTCAGCTTCTACTAAATGGGCTTTTGCTCAGGCTTACAACACCGCAGCTAATGAAATGGCACCCTTGGTAACCTGTACAGAGAAAATATGTGAGTTATGATATAAGTTTTCTTTGAGGTTTTCTTGGAGCAAAAGTAAAAAATGTCTGTGATAGCCCATTTCACGGTACGGGGAGACTATAAAGGTTTCTGATCTGTAGGGCCAACATGGACCTGAGGCCAAGTTAATAACTAGCAGGTAGATTAAATCACTATTCAGATGCAAATGAAAGGAACTTCATTTTATTTTTCAGAACCCCAAACATGCCACAGCTAGATGCCTGATACCTGAAGAATAGTCTGAATGGAAGACATCTGTAGTCCTTTTAAAAAGCTGACACATATCCCATGCAGGAATTTCTAACAAACATTTGTAGCACTGTCACATCACGTACTACAAATTGAATTGTTCATACTTATATTGTGCAGCATATTATGATGGAATATGGTGTTTTATGGAACAGTTCAATTTAGCTGTTATGAATACTTTCCATGTCTCTAGATCCTGTTCAGATCTTCTGTTTAAAACCATTGGTAGAGGTCATTCACCTTTCCTGCTTTTCCCACCCATGCTTCCCAAATCTCCTGTAGTCAGTCAGCTTGTTTTATGGTACACTCTCCTTATCTTTCTCTCTCCAAATTTCTTAACACTACTCTTCCACCTCTCTTGTCTTACATATTGTATATTTCAAAGGACTTTTCTAAAAGCATCTCTAATTTTGCCTTTCTAACATTAAAAATTCTGGAATGCCCTATAAATATATTTAATAACACTAATCAATGTCTTTCATTTCCTCTTGAGCTTGTGTGTTTGGTTTTTTTTCCTCAGTTGTAAAGTTCTTTACAGCTGGCTCAGAAAACCCAGGCATGGCAATAATGCTGACAATGCTCAAACAAGCAGATATTAAAAAGCATTTTCATATTTGGGACTATACCTTGAAAGTATCAAGCTTGTCAGAAAAATACGTTCCATTGACAAGAGCATCGATCAATCAGTTCTAAACCAGGTAATTTTCCCAGCTGGAGAATGAAGGCCTGTGAATATTAGTTTGGTACAATATGCTAGATCTGGTATAAAAGATCAGCACTTACAAATACTACCAAAAATACCATATTGAACATTATAAGTAAGGCTATCTAGATAGCATGATCATGACTTTTACAGAGGTTTTGTGACTCTCCATGAGTAAAAAAATCTACCCTCACAACCCACAGGTAGAGAAATCTCTATTTTACAGATGCATAAAAATATTATAGGCATCAAGGAGGCCTATGCTGGAGCCAACCAATAAGCCCAGAATTCCTGAGTCCTTGCCTCTTGTCCAAATTACAAGTAAGACTGGTATGAATCATTCTGCTGTAAAGCTATCATCAGAGGAGCGCAGACGACCAGAATCAAATAAAGAACAGTATAAATAGATCTGAATTCAACATTTCAGTATTCTGAAATATTTGATATCTTTCCTGAGGTACATATATAAAAGACCAAAACCCAGGTTGTTCATGAGATTAAAGCTAAATCTTACATTATACATTTTTGATAGACTTTGATGAACTACTGAGCTGGTGTGTTCTACACCCAAGTATTTTAACTGGCATTGTTCCATTACGATGTATAGTCTGTGCTTTGATTAAAAAAAAAAAAGGAAAAAAGAAAAAGAAAAAAAGATACAGTATGAAAATTTGGAACGCTATTCAGAACGGAAGGACACTAAACATTCTCCAGTCTTTTTAATAAACCCCTTTGGTAAAATTAACTTCATCTTCAGTCCACTTCATCTCCACTTCATCTCTCATTTCTGCACTACAAATACTTCTATAGAAAAATGTATTCATGTTTGGCCAAGAGAGGAAAACAGAAAACAAGACCAAAAATATTTCCATTTTGTCTGAATAAGGAAGTCAATGCCGCTGTTCAAACAGTCTGGAAGCTAGAAGCACAAGAATTAATGAATGCACTTACAGTACACTAGCAAATCTACAGCTGCAGAGAGACTGTTCAGACAAAGAGGGCTAATCACACTATCTCATATATCTAAGTGCAGATTCCTTTTGAAAAAATAATTATATTTTTTTATATCAAGAGACTAATGCCATGACAACCTTCTGCTATTACTGATCATTGTTTTTATAGGGTTTGACAAACAAGGAGGTAGAGATCAGATCTTTGTGAAGGATTTTGCTAGAATCCTTCATATTTGCTTATGATACCCCTGGTACCTTTGCATTTGATTACAAAAACTTGCACATATAGAAACGTGAAAAGTATCTCTGAGAGAATGAGGCGGCATGATTTTTTTGTAGCCTTGCACAGTATCTGTCCTAACTTATTAAAGGAATAACAGACTTTTATAAAATCTGAAAAGCAAGCAAACAAATGATACATTGGGTGTTTATGGGGTGAGATGAATTTCACTGCCTGTAACTAAAGTGGGACAACTCAATTCTGTGAAGTACCTTTAGTGCTGATCACCAGCTGCACAGTGTGCAGGGTGTGTAATGGGACATCCTGCTCCCCCACACCCTTGTACACTCACACGGCCTTTGGTAGGAAACTTGGGCTCAGCTGGTACAGACAATCAGCACCAGGACAGCACCAACTCCTCTGGGACACAGCTGCTTCAAAACGTGGAAGCAACCAAAGAAATCCATCTATACTTATTTTAGCACAGACAAACAGATCCTGTTCCTTAACACAATTGCTGTGCATAATGTATATTCCATCACAATGATTGCAACAGCACAATCTTATTGAAATAGATTATCTCTAGTGTAAAAGCAATGCACTAAATTTAGCCTTTTAATACTTTGGTATATAATATCTAACCAGGAAAAAATGATCTGCTGAAAAGGCAGTTTCATACGTTGTGCTGTACCTTCTCTAATTTTTTAAAGAATCTTTGAAATTAATTAAATGGTTAATTAGTTATATCTAATGCAATAGTACACATACAACACACATGTGAAATAGAAATTGTTAGCCTGTTTAGCCTGTTTAGATGGTGGGCTAATTATGCACAGATTCACTAAAAAAACTCCCACCTTTTCATAGGCAGAACCAATCAGCATATGTGGTGATTCAGTACAAGCCGCTGAAAAGAAGAAAGCATACTGTATGCCGGACTTCATTCCCTGTCCTCCCAACTGCTTTATGTCACTTGGGAGCTGTTGGTCTTTTGTTTGTTTGTTTGTTTAATTATCAGAGACCAAATTTTTCAATTACACTCTCCAGCTTTCTTCTTCCTGCGTACAAACATAGTGTGTGCACAGACCTGAACCTACGATGAAGCCTTTCTTAAAATTTACCCTCTGGTATGTATACAGTTAGATATTGAAACTTCACTTTGTTACTAAATACAAGAAAACACCGAAGGACATGACTTCAAACATTAGAAATTAGATACTCACTATTTTCTTTTCCTCAATAGTTCCAATTACCTCATTAATATTTGTTTTCATGCTACAGAGAATATACTTTGGAACATCTGTTTGTTGAGCTGGGTATCACTGAATCACAATTGGCTACTAATAGCTGCAACAAAGAAAATTATGGGAAGATTGTTTCTAAAGCACAAATGTTTGCAGTTGCTGTTTTCCAGCAGCGAATATGCTTTTGGAAAAAAGAAATAAACATTAAGAAGGGAAGCACTGTGGTCTCCCCGCTGTCAGTATCACATATTCCGTGAATCGGAGCATCATTTTGTTACTATGTAGCTAAACAACTGTTTAAGTGATCGATAAAGACCATTATCTTAAATCATAGTATGAATTCCCAATATCATACATAAAATCAATAAAACATACAAAGAAAAGGACTAAAAATTTCCACTAAAACATAGCCTGCTGCTTTGGAAAATAATATTTAGTAGGTTGGGCTTCTTTGTTTTACTAATTATGAGCTCAGTGGCAGTTTATTCTGCAGTAAATCTGCTGGTGTGAGATTAAACCTGTTATTGAACAGAGTTTTGAATCTACTGCAAGGCACTCATCACTGCTGGAGAGTGAACATTGCTGTTATCTCATTTAAAAGTTGGCCAGCAAAGCAGCCCATTTGTTTAAAATGCAATTAAGCTGGTGTCTTGAAGAGAAATTAGCAAGGAGTACTTCATTCTAGAGGCATAAGAGGTCTGTCCATAGACACATTAATCATGTGATTTGGGACATCACTACAATTTGGTACTGTGTTCCAAAAGGATGCAGTACACACAAGCACAAAAAGAAAATACATTCACTGAGAAGGGTTGGCTCATTTTCATGAGCTTCCAAGGTCTTTACTAGTTCATGCATGTTACATTTGTTTGCTCCATAGAAGAAAAATACTATTTTATATTGCTGCTGAATCAAAATTATTGGATGCTTAGTAGTTTACAGATCACTAGACCAGGTTGAAGAGAAAGTTGAAGCCTGTTTTTCAGAAACCTACAGTATAATTATTTCAGTCTTATGGTAAATATTCCACTGTTACTTGATTTCTAAGATATTGATCACTATCACATGTTAAAAAGCTAATTAATTATCTCAGGTAGCAAAAAAAAATAGAAATAAAAAAATAAACTCAGGAAAATTCTGTGTAACTACAGTTCTTCAGGAAGCAAACTGGTCATACAATACAGCCTTTTGAAATAACAAAAGTGGAATAGTGAAGGACACATTCTTCTCTGGAGTAACTTGACCAAAGTCAAGTACCAAATTGAGTATTTACAGAAGTCAGCAGAGATATAGCAAAACCGCTTTTTTAACTTCTGATCTGTGTAACATGAGAGGACACTCCCACTTTGAAGGAAAAGAAAACAGAGGCAGGTGCATTTTCAAATGCTGTGTGTTTAAACGTACACACAGTTCTTGCAAAGAAATAAT
Source organism: Scytalopus superciliaris (assembly GCA_013400415.1). Lineage (NCBI taxonomy): Eukaryota > Metazoa > Chordata > Aves > Passeriformes > Rhinocryptidae > Scytalopus > Scytalopus superciliaris. The sequence goes on along the minus strand of VXBX01001907.1, from coordinate 147,007 downwards.
ACAGAGGTGTCCACATCTGGTTTCACACTACGGGATCTCTGTCTGTACATACTTGGATGTTCATGTGATTTTAGACAAAATATACACTAATCTACATAAATGGTGAATTAGAAAATTATTTTGGATGCCATTTTTCTCAACTTTAGTTAATCATGGGAATGCAAAAAGCATTTCTGGCCAGAACATCTTCAAGTATACCCCAAGTTTGGTTCTTTGTTTTACTGGAACCCTTAGGGCCATTCCAAATCCAGGACTGTAGGGTAAGGCAGCATTTTTATCACTTTGCTTTCCCCCCAACTAAAACACATTTTTAAGAAAAGGGATTCTGTGTGCTGTGAGATTTGTGTCAGTTCCTTATTACACTGGACAGTTTTTTTGATCATCACCATTCACCCTCTAATGGTCATAGAGCTTAAATATGAGAATAGCAATATCTGAAGCAGAGCAGACCCTTATAACATGTTCAGACTGTCCTGGGCAGTGCTTTTCTAGTAAGTGCTGACTGGCAAACACCCAACAACGACAAAGCAGCAGTGTGCTTCTGGGGTTTAAGCAATCTTTGCACAAAATTAGATGTCTGACAGAAAAGAATATCGAAACATAGACTTTAGCTATCTTGTGATTTTGTCCTGCTGCCTCTGAACTAAATGAGAGTGAGGAGAAAGCTCTGAGTGAGAAGGAGTACCAACACACTTGGAAAGGACTCCACTGCACTTACACTTACTTCTGACCATCATTACAAGCTAACACTGGACTGGCAAGCTGACTGAATTTTTAAAATCCCAGATTTTCTTGTACTTAGAAGGGCTCCTGTTGGGATACTTCAAAGATTCCAAAAGGTATGAAAGACTATGGAGAAGGCTATACCCTTTCTGTGCAGCCTGAATGGATGCCACTGAGCACAGGCAGACCTATGATTTTAACCACTAGACTTAAATTCTACTTACAAGCAAAAATTAGTGTGTAGTGGCAGTGAGAAAAGATGTGGAATCAAAGCCTAGCCTCAGAAAACAACTGTTTTTTCTCTGCCAAGGGCGCTTTCAGCCCCAGCTGCATTTAGTTCAAAGACAAAAGAGTCCACAGCTGGAGCTCAAATAGAAAATGATACTTTCAAATGACACTGGAGGCTTGAGGTCTCCAAGGGTTTTTATTCATTTAAATGAATAAATAAATAATAAAAACAAAACAGAAAAAGGAAAAAAAAACAAAACAAAACCAAAACAACAACAACAAAAAAAAAACCAAAACAGAAAAGAAGAACACTTTCCTTTTTGTCCCCTGCTACTTTTTCCTTGGACATACTGATTCAGCTAATCTGAAATAGCAAACAAGTTCCAGCAACATCCACACAGGCTGGAACCTACATTAGTTAATCAGATCATTCCCATTTTTGCATTCCATAATACAATGCTTCTACTGATTTCTTTAACCTTTCATTTTGGACACAATTAATGTAATCACACTTCCAACAATTTGGAGATGATTTCTTGCAAGCAAACTGCTACATACAGTGATGTGCTTCCTATTTCTGGCTTGATTCTCAAACAGCCAACAGGAATGGGAGTTTGAAGTTAAGTTAATTTCTTTTTAATTATCTTTTCTTTCTTTCTAATTATCCTTTGATCACAGATAAGAGGAACAAATTACAAGAGTTTTTTCATTATCCACAAAAGCTGATGATGTCTGCACGTCTAGTATAACACATTGGTGATGCTTATTGTTTCTGCAAGGCTCCTTAACATCATTTTGGAAGGAAAGCATATATGCTACTCTAGTGCAAAATAACTTTTAAAAAAGCATACAACTACCAAGATCATGAAACAAACCATATCCATGAAATGACTGATTTTTTTGATTAGAGACAAATCAGACAAAATTATCATCGGTCAACACTGATTTCCTAGATGCTCTATACAAATAAGCATCTCCTAATTCCAAGTTCATAACAGAGAAACTCCCCACCTCAGTAGAGTAGCACATCTCTATGGTACTTTTTTTAGCTTTAGTCCAGCCTCTCTAACATGCCAAGTAATTTGGCATCTACTTCTGCCTTCGGGAGACTATTTCACAATCTAATAGATCTCATTGTCAGGAAATTTTTCTGCACTGCCAAGTCGTTCCCAAGAGTGCCACTTTTATTTAAGGGAGGGGAACTGATTCTGGCAATAGTGTAGTTGCTCCTCTGATATTTTCAGCTAGTGGGTGCAAGTAGCCAAACACCATCTGGTACCCAGCTGGTACAGTATATTTAGAGGCACCTAAAATCTTTCCAACCCTCCCTGGCTCATCTTTGCTTTTGGAATCAGCTTCTTAATCATTTTTAATCATTGTATTGTTTTGCTATCTGGAAAATTCCTTTGTATGTATACAATTATTGGAAGGAAGAATTTAATTATAGTTCAGAGACTATTATTATGAACAAAGCAGTGAGGCAGGTTTTTTTCCCTCCACTTCAGTTTAATTATCTTTAACAAGTTTTAATTGTGTATCTTTTCTCAGTTTACAGCATGCAAAGTGTCTCATGAGATGAACAAATCTATGAAAGTGGGGCAAGGTTAGTGGCTACATTTGTACATAAACATGAGCAACAGTAGATGTTTCATTATATGTGCAATAAAACCATGAAAAAGGGAATCTATATGGAAGCTTTAGCAGTTGAAATACTTCTAAGTATTCATAAAGCATGTTTCAAAGACATTTTTGAACAAGACTGTACACAGTAAATTATTTTTGCTATAGTTAGAGTTAAGAAAAAGGTAGACAGCTTAGAGTGGTGTCTTTTAAATGTACAAGGTGTTTAATGACTGCTCTGTTACAGGTCCAAAGGCAGTCCCTCTCAGAGCACAACCCCTATTTAAAATTTTTCTCAAGACTCACTAGCATGAAAAATGTGTTTAGTCTGTGGCACACTCCTGCAACATAAAAATGCTACCTATTCTTCATGACCTGATTCCAAATCCCTCTGAAGTCAATGATAGTCTTTGCACTGACATTAGACCCCAATGCATAGCTAAATATTTTACAGTATTGTAATAAAAATTGCAGTAGGAGACGGGGTAGAGCAGGGATCTGATGCAAATCTTCAGTAAACTCATTGAAGCGATATATCATGTAAAAGTAAATGTGTGCTCTGTGCATTTGCTATTTAAGTCACTGTGAGTTTTGCCTCAGAATTAGATAAAGGATATGAGACATCCTCAGTTGGCTTCAGCAGTGCAACCAGAAAAGTAAAATCTTTCATAACAAAAATAAATTACTTGTCCGTTTCAGAGAATACAGGAAAGTAAATGTGGTCTCCATCATCTCCAAGAGGCAAAATGAATACACAAAATCAAGATGGGTCACTACTGAGAAAAGAAGCTTATTTCCCCATATGAAATCACTTAACACAAAAAATGGAACCACACAAGAAAAACAAGATCTCCTCTTTCTCAGCACACATACCTGCCTCTGAAGAAAGTAAGTTGCAATGACTAGGAGCAAACAAATACAATTCTCCACAAAGCTATCTCTGTAAAGGACATTTAAAACAAATATTTTGATCCCATCTGTCAGATTAGCACAGAGTCTTCAGTTCAAGTCCTTCTTCTCAAACAGTGTCTATGCTGCCGTACACACAAAGTGCACAGTCCCAACACCTGACCCAGGAACTACTGCAGCATCCATAGGAACTGAGATCTCAGAACCTGCCTAGCTCAGTTTTGAAGGTCTGAAGAGATCAGTTTCTTTCAGTTCAAAATGAATCAAAGATAATGCTATGAGCAAAATTTGAATGTGCATTTTGCTTGCCAGGGAACTGGGTCATGTCTACATGAGCAGATTTTCTGTATACATTTTGCAATGAAAACCACTGACTGCAGATTCAGTATTCAAATTCAGAGCTTGATTTATCTTATTCCTTTTATGTACCAACATGTAAAAACATTTGAAAAGGTGAAGAAACTTGAAAAGTTTAATATTCCCTTAAAATTAGAAAAAAAAAAAACCACCAAACTATCAGAGTTATATGCCTCAATTCTCCTCATTCTTGGGCTGTGTGTGGGTTCTTAACAGGGGGAGTGGTACTTTTCAGGTGCAGTCTGTAGGATGATGACCACTCACAACCTATGGGAAATATCCAGTGCATTGACAGCTAAAGTCCTCAAAAGTCTCTACATAATATGTATTTACTGAAATTTTTATCAAAGTCTAGTTTCAATGAATACTAATTGTTGGAATAAAAAAAAGTATTCCTTGACACAGAGATAGTAGTATTTTTGCATGTTTTCTCCAAAGCATGGTGATACCATACTTTTCCAGTTAAATCTTCAGAGCACTTACAAACCTGCTTCCCCTAACACTGATGCTGAGATTGTGTTAGCTGCAGATTTCAGTCACCAGCACCCTAAGACAGAAGCCTCTGGGAAATAGTTCTGCCTGAGCTCTCAAATGTTAACAAATTTACATGCAATTGCAAGCCAAATCTTGCAATAGGGACTGTTAGGCAACCTTAATTATGGACAACCATATTAGGTCTGTCTAGAATAAATATAAAAGAAAAGGGAAAAGATAAACAAAATTAAGAGGAGAATGAAAAGCAAAGCAAATGGAAGCACTAACTGCACACTGGCACTCAGTGAAAAACTGTGAAATTGCTACAGCATTCATCTCAACGAGAAGAGAGAGAGAACTCATCCCCATCAGAGCAGAACTGCAAATCTTACAACAACAAGAAGACTTGCTGGAAGCTGCCAATTTTACTGCTATCGTGAGACAGTGTTTCTCTCACCTCAAGTACCCTGTACTTAAAAAAACATCAGTCATATTAGTAAAATGAAATATAGTTGCATCTCATTCTCACAGGCAGAAAAATAAACAGAGTACCTGATAGTCTACTAGATGTGTGACAGATGATTGTTCAGCTCTTATCTTCTCATCCATCCCTATTACAGACTGCAGCATCTCGTGCCAAGCACCACATCAGTGAATAAAGGAAACACAAGGTTCACTCTTTTGGCTGGAGGGAAGACATCAAGGCAGTCAGATGCTGTTGCTGGGATGGTGTGAATGCATGCATTTAGTCAGGGCTCCAAAGGACAGGAGACATGGCAGGGATGGGAGACAGGAACCTTGGCAAATGAAATATTTTAAATGCTAACGCTGAAGCACTAAATTCTTGCCCTTTTTGTTAGTCTTGTATTACAAAAATGACAGCCCTTTTATCTTAGAGTTGGTCCCAAAGTAGAATCCTAGATGTCAAAGCCACTGAATTTGGGAAAAATAAAAATGCAGCTTTGAATTTATTGCGATTCTTTCTCTG
>VXBX01001907.1:120741-141486 GCA_013400415.1 Scytalopus superciliaris | reverse complement strand
GCTCTCTGGAGTAGGTCTCCACAGCTTATATATTTCCTTTAACCATGTAGGCCAGTCTCATATTCACGATACCCTCCAACAGGGAATAGTCAATGTGTGATACTCATTTTTCAATGCTTGAAAGAATGGTGCTTAATTAAGACATAACTAAGAGACATCTAAAATTTGTGAATTATTTCGCACTGCCCACAGTCTACATACACATTTAAGTTTAAATACTTTTTGAAGTGCCAAAATCAGATTCTTTTTGGCCCTTCTTGTCTCTCTGTGTTTCCTACTGTAAGACATGCATATTTCAGTTCCTATGGGAACTGTTTTCCCATTAAATTATATACAATTAAAATTTTTTAGATACTGTAATAAAAAACATCTGAATAAAAGCAAAATAATAACTTTTATCACTTTTAAACATAAAAATCTGAAATTCTTTTTCTTCCATGGCCAATTTTAATAATTTTTAACAAGCAAGCTTTTCCCTTCGCAAGAACTTCCTTTCCAAAGACCATATATATACCTGTATGTTATCTGCTATACTAGAAGAAATCTAAAGGATCTGATAGACTTCTTACATACAAACAGTACTTCTGAGAGAGTTATGGGAATTATCTACTGATGGTCCTTCAGATATTTTATCTACAGCAGAAGGGACTTATTCTAAATGACAGTACATGTTGCCCTGGCTGCCTACGGCATCTGCTTTATTAGTGGTTTGTTCCCTGACCCATTTCTATTAAGCACAGAGACTAGATGAGGACTTATTCACTTTCTTTTCTCTGTGCAGTCTAAATCTATGACTCAATAGGAATGTTTACTGTGTCACTCATTGTGTTCAAAAATAAAAGATAAGAGAGACCAACATTCAAAATAATAGGGAGTCCTGCAATCTACAATGCTATATTAGACTGTCTATTAAAAACTTCATATCAAAGAATTTATTATTTGGAAGCAAGAATTTATGATGGATCAAACATTTCAACTATATCAATGTCTCAGTCACTCAATCAAATCAATCAATCAATCAGATTAATAAATAAAATTCCTTGTGTCTGTTTCAAAACTGACAGTAGAAAAGGAGGGGGGAGGAAAATAGTATTTGGGGGCTGGATTTACATATTTCTAACTGATTTTTTCAGCTCGTACCAATAGTTTTAATTTTGCAAGAAAAAAAAATACAAAAATAAAAAATGTCTTGATGCTGTTTAGTAAGTTTCCAAGGAATATAGGGCAAAATTGTTCTGACTGGGAGGAGAACATAAAACAATAAAGCAAATGAACTCCTATGGAAATAAGTTGGGTATTAGTTGAGAGAGACATTTTCCCTTTATTCATCATCAAGGTTATTTGGGTTTGTAGCAGAAAGGATTGCTCTACAGAAAGAGACCATAATGAATATGATTCATCATTTAATGAATGCCTAATCCCCAGCCGTTAATACTCCATACCATCATCTACACACTGGACAGATGTTATTTGTAATGCCAAGCAGGGACACTGCTTACAGGAAATCAGTGCATCCAGCCTTCAAAGAAGCAGTCAAAGTGCCATAGGATCAGAGCTGTTCTGCTTCTTCTTGAGAAACAATTTCTTTATGCTGAAATCGCGGACTTAATACTTAACTTGTGGTTCCAGGTAACATTTAGGCACAGATATTGAACTTCTAATTGGGACCATTACCTCATCTTTGGAAGTGTTTGAGAAGATAATTCTGGAATTTTCTTTATTGATAAGGCACTAAGTATACGTATATTAAATAACTAATTTCACTGCCCAGTCTTCTTTTTGGTAGTGAAAAAACTGATACTGCATTTATCTGGAAACATTAGCACCATCAAAAATAAGGTCTGATTTTAGTCAACTATAAGTCTAGTGGTTGAGCTTTTCAGTTTCTTACTTTCATAGAGCCCAGCAGGGAAACCACATATTTACATCACAAATTTTTTTTCAAGATTGGCTTATCTCTGATTTTCTCCTTCATTCTCTGTGCATGAGACTTAGAGTGAATATCAATAGAAGGATGTTAACTCAAGTTCCCACTTTGTCAGCATCATGGCAGCAGTCACTTAAAACAGTGGAGGACTTTGAGCCTGGAAATCAGCACTGCCTGCATAGATCAATAGAATGATTGCATGTTTGGTGTGGCTGGTATTAGCATCTGAAATCTATGTCCATGTGTGGATCTCATGGAATTCCAGGAAACAAGTATATAGCAATTTACTCTGATATGAAACTTACACTTTTTCTAGAGGTATTATGTCTGAATTGTCCCGCTATAATGGCATTCCTGGCACAATCAGCAATCCATACATAATGCTACTTTCTGAGCCTGACTGATAGACATTATACATCCTCTCATAAAGGGAAAAACCCATACATCCTCTTATAAAGGGAAAAAACCCATACATTTAATAAATACTCTGAGCAAGAATATTTTCCAAAGCAACCAACGCTATTTTGCTTTAATCTGAAACAGATCTCTATTGAAGCATCCAACTGAACCTACCATGTGTGAAAACAGACAGCTTACTTATCAAATTCTCAAATATAAAGCTCTTGGAATATACATACATGACAAAACAATAATAGTCTTACATTTCTTTTCATGCTCAACGTCGATTAGTAACAGGGTATGTTAGAATCTGATATAAACTAGATGGATAAACTTTAGAAACTTAATGGACATAACCTGAAATTCCGTCTATATTTGGAAATTTAGAGCTACTCTGCGTTTGCAATTTTTATTGATCTAGTAGATTCTGAGAGGGGTGATGAGGAGAATTTTGCATTTACATTCACAACTTTTGGCCCAGAAAAATGGATTCAGGATGTACTCATTTCATATTCAGCATCTAACCGATGAGGTTCTATTTGATCATTCTTTCACTCTAGCAAATAATTGTGTTCTATTTCCTTAAAATCTGTGCAGGAAAGAGTCAGTTTTTCATTTAATCACAATAATCATCATTTAAGCATCCTAACTAAAAATTGTTGGTAAATTAACAGCTATGCATAAAACCAAACTGAGAATCCAGAAGATATCAGAGACAACCTAGAAACAGAGTTGAAAACCTCACAGAGACACTGAAATGAGATGACAGCAAATTTGGAAAAGTGACTATGGTTCTTCTCAAGGAATTAAACCATTAACTCCAGACCATCAAGTGATGACTCAACTCACCATCTGCAGTAATAAATATGTGAGTGACATACAGGTGGGAGCTAGTTTCATCTCACAAATATGAAGAAGGGAAGTGAACAAAAGAAACAAAACCAAAACAACTCTCTTTTTATACTCTGAAACATAATGTTTCAGACAATTCCTGGGAGATCTAGAATAAAATCCCTTTCATGCCACACTTGAAGGAGGTACTTGAATCCCAGACTGCAGATTCACAATGAGCTAAACAGCTCAATATTAAGGACCTTCAGATAAATTGTTACTAATAAAAGTCCTTGTCCAGCTGGGACAAAACAGGGTCCTGGAGTCCTGCTTGTCACAGACAAGGTTACTATAGTTTTCAAAGGATACAGGAAAAAAAGGAAGGGAGAAAGTCAATTCTCTGGGAACTTCGTGTTCTACAAGATTTTAATTAATTGAGCCTGGACAGAATAGGTAAGGGAATGCATCCTCATTCAGGAACACCTGGGAGCAAGGAATAAGCCAGCTCATGTCCTCAGGGCACAGGGAATTACAGCCACCGGCAGAAACAGGTACTACAGTAAGCTGCAGCTTTAGGGTGGAACCGATTCAAGCAAAACTGAGACATGTAAATATTTTTGGATGTAACCCCTAAAACTAAAGAGAGTAATAGTATTTTTAAGATTCAGAGATTACATGCAAAGATCTGCAACTGAGTCAAAAATTCTCTTCTATTCAAAGCAGTCTCAATTTCTAGAAATCAATATAGAGAAATGAAAAAAAAAAATCAGTATCTTCAAAATAGCTTTTGAGATCTAAGTGTTTGAAGACCAATATATTGCACCTTTTAAAGCACAACCTATACAGTTCTGAGGGAGGCCAGACCATGTGCAGTGTGAAAGGAATAAACTGGCCTGAACTCCTTCAGACACCTGGGAAATTGAAAAGAGATGCTTTAAACTCACCTGTAAAAAGGAAGCAAACTACTTATGAAAGTAAAGTTGGATGTTTTGAGACATATTTCAACAAGTTTTAAAATTACCTTTGAGTTTTCTCAGTATTTCATTCTTTTGTCATGGTTTGGGGCTCAGGTGTCTGTCTGGGTCCCGACGGCTGGGCGGCAGGAGCGCCGTGAGGAGAGGTCGCGGCTGCCCCCTCCCTAAGGGCCGGTCCCAGCCAGCCCTGCAGCGCATCCACCACAGCACAGGGTGACACCTCCAGGAGAATGGGCTTGAGCACGGGCAAAACACTGTGCGGGACAGAGAGGGGAAAGTGGGGAAAGCCCTGCAAGCCCCTCCGCCAGAGGACGGCGAGGAGAGGAGCCCCGGTCACCCCAGCGCGGAGTGCCCTGCAGCCCATGAAAGCACCACAATGGAGCAGGTTTTGCCCTGCAGCCCTTGAGTCATGAGCTTTGCTATCTTATTTTGCCTTCATCCTGGTGAGGAGAGGGAGTGAGAGTGGCTGGCAGAGTGTCTGAAAGCCAACCAAGATCAACCCACCACAGTTTTTAAAGGTCTGATTTTTGCTGCACTTCTCCATGGGATTACCTGTATTGTTTATGACTCAAATATTTTTTTTTTACAGTTATATAAACATATACAAATGAAAGTGCTGACTGCCGGTGATGTTTTTCACTTCTATATCCAGACTAATAGCCTTTAATTTTACTTATTCAAAGTATCTTGTATCTCCACGTATTTTTGTCATTGCATAATTTGTGTAAGATGACTACTACAGCATTCTTCAATGGTACTGGCAAGTCTGTCTTGGTAAATTGCAGTTCTTTTATTTTTCTTTTCTTTTTTCTTTCAAAACCTAATTAAAATGGCAGCATTCCAATGAATTCTCTACCAGGAAAAGAAGAATTACGTATGTACAGGATAAAGATATTGGGTTTGGGGGTTTTGATATGTTTCCTACTTTTTCCCTAGATATGAAGAGAAAATACACTGTCATACTTGCCTAACCTACAGTTGTCTGGGTTTCAATTCAATATGCTCCGTCCCTCACAAAAGACCTGAGTTCACCCTTGTTAAGAGTGAATCTTGAGTCCAACAGAATATAAGGGATGCCACACAGCAGTCATGGCATTAAGCATGAAGACACAATCAGAAGACAATAAAGAGAAATATTCCCACTTAAGAGAAGTCAGGTTTTTTTGTCAGGGAATTTTTAAAGTATTATGAATAATACAAAAGAGAAATTGAAAACTATTATCATCCTTTGTTATGCAGTTGACTGATAAATATTTCACATCCCAGAGCTTACCTCTGATTCAACAGCATTAAAGGTGAGCAAAACCTATTGCAGGTTCAAGCAAACATAATGGTTTCATGAAATCTTTGAGCTCCATCAGACTGACAGTGCATGTACACTGCACTGTTTATCTCAATTCTTCTCTGTTATACTCCTGTGACTTTCTATAGTGTCTATATTTTAGGGTCTTACAAAGATGTATTCAATTGTACATCAGAAAAAGAAAAAATTGCAGAAAAATGAGAGTAAAGATTTACTGGGGGCAAGTTCCCAGTTGGCAATACCTCATTCTAAGAGCTTCTACTCAAAAGGCAGGCCCAGAGCTTGTTTCTCTCCGGTTACAAGTTTCAGCTGTCACCAAGCACAAGATTAACAGTTAAACTTGAGAATGGTACTAAAGACAGTGCTGGGAAGAGAGCCTTTCTACATTGCACACCCTGGTGCCCCGAGCTAGTTAAATGTCAAACTGATATGCAACCAATGACTGTTTATTTACCATAGCTATGTTTCTTTTCTTATGGGGGTGATGTACCCCATCTGGAAGCTGTCCCATAACAATGAGAAATCCTGTCATTCTTTCAATGCTGAACTAAGAATCTTAATATATTAATATACTAAAATATTTTTACCTGATATTTAATGTTGTCTGATGACTTTGAAAGCCTATTTTAATTAAGAAACAGCTGATGCTTTGAACATTTCAGTTTCCCATGGGTTAAATACTGAAAGTAGTAATGGAAGGTACAAATGACAATGTCAGTAAATCCTCAGCTTTAGCACCAAATAGAGTAAAGCAACTACCTACAAAGTGTAGCAGAAGAAAAAAAGGCCTAATGATTCTGGATCCCCATGTGTCTACGTCCACAGCAAGAGAAATTAGGCAGAAGACAGAGACCCATGAACCCATAAGTAATGTCTCACTGAAATCAGTGGCAAAACTCTTGGGAGTAGCTAACCAGATCTTATACTAAGCAAACTGAAGAAGTAGAAAAAGTCAAATAAAAAAAAACTTCCAGTAGGATAGGAGAACCCAACAGGAGACAGAATTGCCAGCATTTCTTTGTTACATACTATTTTTAACACTAAGTTGTTTCAGAAAGTAAAAGCACCAAAAAATCAGCAATTTTTACCCAAATGATTACTTTTTTTTCCTCCATGAATATGAAAAATAAGTTTCACAATTTCCTGGCAGACTTTTTCATTTCAAGAAAAACACAAATTACTATTTGGATTAAAGCATTATTATTTCACAGTGTAGTTTCAGTCCTTTTTTCCCAGCCATCAGTAGTGAACTGAAAATCTTATTGATTCATTCTGCATGTATGCATTCATTTAATATTCTTTTGCTCTAACTTTTACTCAGCAGCAGGAAAGTCTCATCTCTCCCTAGCAAACAAGGCAACATTTTCATCTTCAAAATCCCAGAGAACCTAAATAATTTTTTATAAAATTGAGAAGTAGAGAGAGATTCTCTCTGGACTGACTCTTTCTCCTATTTTTGCACCTGCATTATCCTCCTGGATTATCCTGCTGTCAGCTGCTTCTGCACAGAAAGCACTGATATATGCACACCACTGACTGAAGTCTTTTACTTTTTCAAGCTATGCTCACCCACTTCACAGTTGATGCTGCACCATCAGCAGTATTTTAGGACAGATTTCAAAAACCATTTCATTATTTAGGCTTCTGCAACAAGGACACCCTGTATACTGTGGCAAAAGAGGTGTAAGATAGGAAAGAGCTGACTAGTGTCGAGTGAGAAGTGACAAAGTTCCCACCATTGTTTGCAGAGGAGTCTGCAGCTGAATGAATAATGGCAGTGCTCAGAGTCCTCTGTGGCACCACATTCGTTTTAACATGAACAAGGAACAGCTGGCATCTTTAAACTTTGCTTATCTGTATATGAGGTCAAATTGATGGAATATTTAATCTGTTAGAACCGTTGAGGATTACAGTGAAACTGTCCCTTTAACATACACTTGAAAGTCTATTTCAGAACACAGAAGAGAGTTTTCTGTAAGCAGTGTATTATTTGAAAACAGTGAGAAGACAGCTAGTGTTTGCAGAGGTCAAAGATATTAGTGAAAATACCTAAAATTTTAGCCAAAACGCTAGGTGTTGCAGCAAAGAGAAGGTGTAAAAAAAAAGGAATAACATGCTGAAAAATGAGTCCTGTGGGGCACAAATAGAAGATCTGACATTTTCTGACAGTTTAGATAAATCCATTGTAATGAGAAAAGAAAGATTCTGTATGAAATCAATTCTGTTTGCAATACTTATCCTTGGATGTTCTGAAGAACCATTTCACATCTCACAGATGACATCCTTTTCTTTAGGGCCTAATCCAAAAACCATTTAAGTTAGTGGGCTGAAAAAGACTCAGCTCAACTAGGAATGATAGCATCTGCCATAAGATTTGTTTCACATCTTTACAGTTTCAAAAGCATCACAGACATATCTCCTGGAAGTGAAGAGGGAGGAGGGATATGTCCAGCTGCCCCCAAATCTTTGTTTAGCTTTTCCACTGCTTGAAAACCTTCCCCACATTTCTTTTATAGTGGTAAAAATATGATCCAACCCATCACAGGACACCATGAAAAAGGAAGAACAAATATTGGTTTTGCAATGTGTACTCTGCATTAGTATAGCTACATTGTAATTCTTCTTAGGTTAATTAAAGCATTTGATCTAAAATGTGTAAATAAAATAGAAGATACCATGGAAACACACATAAACAAGTCACATTAAAGGGTTTCCTTGAAAATGAATTGACTGGAGAAAAAGGAATCATCATGCATATGGAAAGAGATAAAAAGAGCAGAAAGTAATAACTAAAATACTCAAGCCAAGGCTCTTACACAAACAAATATACCGTGGTGGAAGAGAATGTGAAGTTTTACATTTAAAGTTTTCTATACCATTTTACTTTGTGTATTTAAACAATGAGGAAACATGAAACTTCCTCCATACAACAATCTGGGCTGTAGTTTCCTCCACTGTGAGGCAGGAAGAAGAAAGGATATAAATACTGCCATAGAGACAGTTTTACACACAATTTTGTTACCAGATTGAAGTCAAACAAATCAGAGGTGCATTTGTGCAAGTACTTATTAAAAAGATCCCTGGAAGATTAACAAAGAATTCACATACTATTCTTAACAAATGTGGGAAGATAAATTGTTTCTGGTTTTGAGACTCAAATCTAAGTACAATTCAAAGAAAATCCTTGCCCAAACTCAATGCCAAAATACAATGCTGAAGCTGGTGCTGATTAAACTGTGGAATGCTTTGCCAAAGTAGCATGTCAGATGTCCCATAGCTTAAGATAATTGAAACTTGAAAAAAACCTCTGAGGGAACTGCTGTAGGAAATAGGCTGGAGGACAGCCAAAATGACCAAAAAGTCTTTACTACTACTAATCCAAGTAAGGAAGGAAAAGAAAGTAGAATAAACAGTGCTCTCCTTTCCTTCTCTCCCCTGAATGGCCGGCAGCATCCGCAGTGCTGCAATCACATCTTTCCTCATCCCACCCTGTTACTCTACTATTTGTGTGCTCCAGTGACCCCCACGGACAACAGCAAAGTTCTCATTTACTTCAGCTGAGTGGAAATCAGGCCTAAGGAAAGAAGCTGGAGGACAAATATCATCCCCTATACCTTACTGATTAGGCACAGTTTTGTTCACTTCAAGTACACCAGACTTCTCCAGAATGGTTTTGGTTTTAAAAAGCTGATAGCATGGGAGAGGGGGAGGAATGCATGCTTTTTACATAACTCTGTGTTCCTTGATTAGCTGTTAAGATTCTTTATGTTCTCCATAAGGAGAGAAGTGGCATGAGGACAACTTTCCTTTTAGAAAACTACTGTAAGAAGCAAGTCTGCCTACTACTTTGTATGATAGCTTGGTGATTAAAGTTCTTTCCCAGCAAATTGGAAATCCATGTTCAATTCTTTCTTCTGCTTTAGCATATTCAGGATCACACCTTCTATTTCCCAAGTGACATACATTATGCCATAGGCTGCTAGATAAAAAGACATCAGCAACATCTTTTGATAAAGCTGCATCACTGTACTGGGAGAAGAAACTGAGATTATTTGGGCTGTAGATAGAGAACAGAAAGAGCAGGACTTTAAATTCAAGCAGGTTAAGACAAGTGGTTATATTCAAGTGATGAACAAGAACCCTAATTTCCAATCCTTGTATTTAGGATTTCTTGTTTATTTGATTCATAATCACTGAGATAATAAAAGAGAATTTAGAGAGAGACCTGTCTTATTTTGTACTATTCTTACTGTGCTTGTTTTCTGCCTTTACTAAGTCATCATTTGCCAGTTTTCCAGCATCTGCAGTATTTAGCTTTTGTTGTGCTGACTCTGAAGTGAAGCACTAGATGAAAAGAGGGGCAGAATGTTTGATATCTAAGGCTATTCCTGGAACGCATTTTTTTGGGAGGCACTGAAGACACACAGAATCCCCATTTTAAGCAAGAAATACTTCAAAAATCAGCTTTCACGCCCATTTTTACCTCTGCACTCAGGGAAATGCATATACCTTCCTGGAAATAAATATGCATATTCAATTTCCCTTTCTGTTTTCTCTACCTCTAGTATAAATCATGAATGCAACTAACAAAATCAATGAAATCACTTTGTTCAATAGGAGATTGAGGGAAGAAACCGTACTTTGGAATATTTTTTACATACCCCTCTCTATTTTTTGCCTGGTTGACAAAATTCCTCGAGAAAACTTCTTAAGATTATACCAGTTTGAGACACTTAAACTTTTCTTTTTCCTTACTCCAAGTTCAAATACAAGATTGGATTTTTTGACTTAAACTGGTTTATGTTTCATATGCATTCATTGTTCTGTAAGTGTATGAAAGTTTCTTAATAACTAATAGCTTTAAACTAGCTAAAATTCCCCAATGCAGACAGACCCTACTCATGAAAATTTGATGTCATTTTTTTCATATTTCCTGCAATCTGTACATATTTTGTCTAATTATATTTGGAAGTACATCTGCTTGGACACCTGCAGAATTACTGCAAGCTGTCATTTTCATTCTTGAAATATTATTTAAATTTTAAATTTGGCATCTGTCAAAAACAAACAAAAATACTATTGGATATTATAATGCAGCAGCTAAAATTTGCCGAATTTTACCGAATCAGACAAAATGACAGACAATGCCTTCAAACTGAATCCTTATGTCAGCACTCTGTAGCAGAAGAAAAATCACTGTGAAGTGATGTGTTTCTAGTAAGGTATATTTTATTCTGATTAAGTCCCTACAAAACTGATTGGATGAGATGACTTGAAAGCATTGACAATATGTTTTTTCCCCTCAAAGTACTGTCGAAAACTTTCACATTGGTCCCAGTAATATGAGTCTCAGTAACAGGCCCTGTTTGACAGACTAGGACACAAAAAGCTGTCAACCTAAGAGTAGACTGAAGATGATTGTTAAGGGGATTTGGTATTTCGTGTATTTTGCCTAATAGGGGAGCCTGTGCTCAGCATTTCCTGAAGCAAAAGAAGACAGATGAAATCTCTGGGCACTTCATTGCTGCTGTCTTTCAAAGATTTCCTGTCAAAATGGGCCTATAAGGGAAGAAAGGTTTTCAATAACATTTTTATTTTTTTACCTGGCAGGATTTCCAGTCTTGCTATGAAAGAGTTTGAAGGCGCTGTCTTTGTGAAAACACTGCTGCCAAACTACCATATCTAGTTGTGTTTAAAAATAAAAAAGCAATATGACTCACATTACCACAGTGTATACTACAAACCCAGTTTTGATTGACATTCTATCCATATTTTATACAGTACTTTTTTTCTTCCGTCAAATGGAGCAAGTGACCTTGATGTTACTATGCTTTGCAACTTAAACAGGGAAAGCATATTTGTTGTCAACTTCTTTAGGGATACAATTTTCAACAGAGTACATAGGGAAAAGGAACACAACTCCCATTATTAATAATAAGAGTTATTCATGTAACGCCTTGTTCACCTCATTGAGACTTCACCCTTTTATGTCAGCCTTCTTAGAAGGTTGCTGTGTAAATTTTGTCTGCACAGAATTAAAAGGAACAAAGAAAATAATCATTCCTTTTGGTATCAATTCTAAATGAAAATGTTGTATATGTCTGAAAATCTATAATTCCCCAAGGAGTTCAGTCTTGGGTGCTACATACAAGTGAATCAGTTGCATTACAAACAGCTACACATACACAGCAACTGCAATCATGAAAAACAAGTGTCTTCCCCTACCTCATCATTAAAGATGAGCAAACAAAACTCTCATTTTCAAAACTACCTAGGATTCTGGAGTCTGTTTTGAGAGAAAGGAGATGTCCAAAATTATCAAATCATACAGAACCAGCAGCTTAAGTATAAGGAATACTTCTGTCTGTCTAAGGCTAGTCATGTAGAAGGGGGTTGAGTTAGGTGACTTGGCTGTTCCTCTCTTGAACAGCCCCCACCTCTTTTGGGTTTGTGTTTCCAGGGGTTTTCCTGCTACGAAGAGGCTACTTAACCTGCTCTCTTGTGAGCTTTTCCCCTAGAAGTGGAGCAGGAAATTCAGGTTCTGTAGGTCTGAGGTGTTAAATTAACTTGATTTATTACAGACTAGATGGAGGATCTTACTCTGTGGCCTGAGAACCCCCTGCTGTCTGAGAAAACTCGAGTGATGCACATTAACTATGCCTAAACAGACTGTGGAGGATAATTTAATTTGCTGCAGAGTGCTTTGCTCCAACAGGAGTCTTGAACAAGTAAAATTAGAAGATATGAGGCTTGTTGTCTGCTATTGGTAAAGACAATTTATCTGATTGGAAAACAGGCAAAAAAATTACTACATTATAAAAAGAAAAAAGAAAAAAGAAAAAAGAAAAAAGAAAAAAGAAAAAAGAAAAAAGAAAAAAGAAAAAAGAAAAAAGAAAAAAAGAAAAAAGAAAAAAGAAAAAAGAAAAAAGAAAAAAGAAAAAAGAAAAAAGGAAGCATTTGTCAAATGGGAATAATTGGATACTTTTTCCAGGAAATGGGATCAGCAGTTGTTACAGAGAAATAAGAATGGAGCAGAGAGGATGCAGGACTAAAAGCAAGGAGTGAAACCAAGAAAATGCAGTGAAACTTGGAAGAACAGTCTTTCAAAGTAGGTGGCTCTCTGAAGGCTAAGGAAGACTTTCAGGGTCACATAGTCAGACAGCCTGCCCAGCAAAGTTACACCAGTGAACTGAATTTACTTTGAAAGATTGGGAAGGACTCAATATACACAGCGACAAATGCATGAACAAACTGATCAGCAAACTGAGCATGAAACTTCAGTAGAAAAAGGTGCAGATTACATAGCACAGGCCTAGGAGACAGTGGAACTGCAAAGTCCAACATACTACATACTAATGACTGGGAAAAGCAGAGTTGAGAAGAACGGCACAACTCTGAGTCCAAAAAGGAAATCAACATTGTCATCACTACATCAGGAGATATAGTAGGCAGTAAGTCTGAGATGCAGAGATACATTTGAAGGTACTTATCAGTTTATTTGCACAATAGAGATTTATGAAAGCAGTTAATAGAGAGCCATATTGAAAATAGTATATAACTTCAGGGGGGAAATGTACTCATTGAAATATTACAGAAGGTGTTAAAATACCTAAAACAAATAAAAATTCAGAACTAAAGAGGCCACATTTACAAACTTCCTCAGCCTTCTCTCTCCACTCCTGCAGGAAAAGAGCCATACAGACTTAAATAGTAAAATATTTCAGGACACAGCAAAGAAAGCAGATACTTTTCTGCAACCTTAGTCAAACACTCAGTACTCATGTAGACCCCTTAGCATAGTTTATCAATAACTCAGTGGACCTGTTATTGCAAAGCTCCTCCTTGGCAGGAAATCTGAGATTCATATTCCTCAAAGACTGTTTTGGAAACTACTGCATAAAGTATTTTTAAATACATTCTCCAAGCCTATATATGAGAATACATTCTTTCTATATAAATAATTACTATGTAATATTTCAGTAGCCCACATTTTGTTTGAGCACAGGGCCAGACCTGAGCTGGGTAGGTACCACACAGCTGCAAGAAACCACTGAGCCATACAGTGAATTGCACCAGTGCCATGGGAGCTGTTAGTTCTCCCCTTCTTTGTTCCCCCATAAATCCACCTTTTGACAGGTATCTGTATTTCTGGGGTAAAGAACTCAGTTATAAGCTTTTCTTGTGGTAACTTTTCATCAAGTAAACCTCCTTCAATTCATCTGCACAGGATCCCAGTCTCATTTAAAAGAAAAAAAAGGAAAAAAAAGAAAAAAAAAGGTAGTTCACTAGACTGAAAAGGCAGAGAAAAGAAATGTCTTTGGCAGTATGGTTCAGTCTGTAGCAGTCCTTCTGCTTCGAAACTTCAGATAAAGATGTAAAATCAGGTTTTTCCTTAACAGGCTGCCAGAATTCCACACAATGATACTCTTGAAAGTAAAGAATTGATGCCCTGGGCCTAGACAGGCTTCTCTCACTGTGACTTGGCATAGGCATGGAGTTAAAACTCATTTAGGCCAGAAAAGATTAATTCCACTTGTGATATCTTTGTCCAGCTTTGAGTAATGAAATGCTGAACAGTGTTTGATGAGCTGCAGAAGTAGCTGTGAGATCATGTCACAAGGCAGGCTTTGTTTGGTTGGTTTTTTCCCTTGCATAACATGATTCCAAACAAAGCAGAATATTCAAGGAAAAAGAAAAGATAATTCCCCTGTCCCTCTTCTACCCAGTCCAACTTATGACTTATCAAAACTAAAGGACAAAAAAATATCTTTAAAACCACAATTAAGGCTTTGATACATGAGCTCTCCGGTACATGCTCTGCAAGAAGGTTTGAAGTAACAAATAAAACCAAACTTAAACTTCTGTTCATGGTCTGAGGTAACTTGGTCTTTATATCATAGTTAAAAAAAAAATAAATCAAAGTAACAAAACCAAATAAAACCCACTTTGTATGATTTTTTTATACACAATTTTATATGGATGCACAGGGTTTACTGTGACTCACTTTTAAAAACACCATTAGATTATTTACCGAAACCAGATGATGCACTATAACTCATGCCTAAGAACACCTTCTCCAGGAAAGACAGGCACAAGCCTTTTGAGGATTCCCTGCTCCCATCCATCACGAGTAGAAACTTGTGAATCACAACAATATATTCCACCATCCCAGAAAATGACATTATCCTGTACAAATCTCACAATATAATACTTTTCTCATTATCAAGATTCTTCTTTCAGCAGCTGTTCCTAACTTCCTTTATTTTCAATGCAATATAGTCCCACAGATAACTCTCCCTTTTCCACATGATCATGCAATATAGATTAATCTTTTAATTAAAAATTTCCATGCCTACACCTGGCTGAGATCTACAACACTTGCTAGTTTAGGTAAAATACAAGATGAGCTGTTGCTAGCAACTTATGTCTTGTATCATCTAAAGGTGTAAGGACATTACTTTCAAGTAATTTTCATGTAAAAGGTCATTAAATTTCTGTCCATTTAGACACTCCATTAAGTTTTCAGACCGCTCTTTGGGTTTAAGACTTTACCTACTTATGAACTATAAGAAAAATGGCAACTTGATGGAACACAACTTTCTGAATTATAAGAGTACAAGATCCAGGACCACACATTACAATACACGAACACTGGAAGGGGGTGATCTCACCACAGTGGTGTAGAAGCATTTCTGTTGGGTGTTGTAACCCTCTGATGGGGCCTCATTCAGAAAGCAAGATATTGGGTAGTATCACTAAATAATACTTCTATTAAGCATTTAGAAACTGCAGGAAAATCTTGCCATATACAGTTTTTTAAAAGGACTCTGATATTTTAAGTTTATAAAGTCCATAGTTCAAACAACTTACTCTCCAAATACAAGAAAATATGCCAAAGAATAAGACTGTAAATCGCAAAGGGACAGTAATGTTCAAATATGCAGAAATCTGTTCTGCAAGCAATGACTGCAAGTCCAGTCCTTCTTCTGGAGAGCAATACGCTAAACTATACAAAATATAATATGCTAAATATACAAACATAAATACACAATACAAACACAAATATATAAACATAATACTTTGCCTTTTACACTTCTGTAGACTTTAAGCACTTTGATGGTCTTGCTATATTGCTTTTATATAATTTCCAAGAACTATTCTTGTTCTGGCTTTGTTTTCCTTTCTTCTTTATTTTTGCACTAGAGTCTCTGAGAATCCATTTGGTGAATTTGTGGTGCTAAAAACACTGAGGCTTCTTTTAGAACAAAGTCAAATAAGGCAGAATGCAGCACTGGCAGCTTTTTTAGCAGAAGTTAAAAAAGCCTTAAAAAAAATAACAAAGAACCAACCAACCACTTCCTCTTAAACAGCAGAAGTGGGACTTAAGCAGATAAATGGGTCCAAATATTTAACACATTTCTTCCCCCCCCCCATCCTCTGTCTCCATCACATTTTTTTTCTCCTATTAGAATCTAAGTTTGACTGCCAAATAAAGCCTAGGCAGTAAAGCACTTTGTTATTAACTGCCCTTCTAGAAAGACTTATAAAAGCCATTCTCAGTTTTTACATAAAATATGATTCTATATATAGTAAACAGCAAGGACTAGAATAACAATGAGATAAACATTTAGCAATCTTTGCTATTAAGTCAAATAGGCATTCTCACCAAGTCCTACTGGAACCATCTCCCCACACTCAAAACTTCCCACTGTTGCNAGCCAGTACTGGGAATACCAGGGCTCCCTCTTTAGCCTATAAGGCCACCTATTCGATATAATATTCTCAAAGCACTGCACTCAGTTGATTAAAGTCATGTTTGCTGTGATGTAAACATCACAGCACCACAAAAGTGTCAACATCGTCAAACATTAATTTTGGAATTATTTTAGCACAGTCTGACTACACTAACAGTTCATCAGGGTATTTGAACTAAAACATCCTTGCTAATTTGTGCATATATACTACAAATTAACAAAGTAATACACTGCAAAATCTGTTTCCCTTTTTTACCATAGGCAGAAACCACATATAATTTTTTCCTGTGAAAGTAAACCATTACACAGTTACACCCAAATTCCAACATCTATTTTTTTGAAAAACTGAAATGTTTAAGTCTGTTACAGAAACTAACAAAGCAGTTTCACTAAGCTTCCCAAGACCATAATGAATTATAAGCACTGATGTCTCAGAGCTTTACTGTGAACAGCATGGTAGACAAACAGGGCCGGACTGATACCTTTGACATCAGAATACAGAATGATGGGGATGAAAAGGTGGGACAAACCTCAGAATGATCTGGAAGCAATTACAACCCCGTTAGACATGATAAATCTTTGATTCAACTCCAGTATCATTGTGGCCATTAAAATAAAATCACTGGGGTACAATGACAACTCTGGCATTGCTGGGAGGGGACCATACAAGTCACTGTGAGCATGTAACATCCTTCTTTACAATATCACTATAGGCAAACTGGGAAACTCTGTAGCCTTGTCTCACAGGGATAGAGTCAAATCAGGTCTGGGTTGGGACTGACACTTAAAGGTCATTTAGTCCAACCCTGCTGCTTTGAGCAGGGATATCTTCAACTGGATCTATTCCCCTCAGAGCCCCTTCCAACCTGACCTTGAATGTTTGCAGGGACTGGGTATCCACTGCCTCTCAGGGGAACCCTGTCAGTGTTTTACCACTTTCATTCTAAAAACCTTCATCTTTATTTCTAATCTTAATCAACACTCTTAGTTTGAACCATTACCCCTGTCCTGTCACAACAGGCCCTGCTGTCCTTCTCCTAGGCTCCATTCAAATGCTGAAAGACCATGGTAAGGTGTCCCTGAAGCCTTCTCTTCTCCTGACAGAACAACTCCCGTTCTCAGCCTTTTCAACATAGGAGAGGTGTTGCACCCCTCTAATCATCTTTTTGGCCCTCCTCAGGACGTGGTCCTGCCTGTCCTGAGGTACCCAGACTTGGACACAGTACCCACTGGCGATGCTTCTTTTGATGAAAATACAGAGGCAGAATAAAGGAGTGCTCCTCTCTTTATATGATTTTCCCGTCCCCAGTAAGTTGTCCATTTCCCTCCCTATTTTCACAATATCTGATGTAGCTATAAGGTTCTTTAAATGTTGTGTTAATAGGCTGCTGTTAAAAAAATACAGAAAAAACCCCACCAATTAGGACATCTGCTCTGGGAAAGTCTGAAATATGAGCTCATCTTTCCAGAGGCACCAGAGATTATGTGGGACAGAGGGGACATTACACATGTCCTAATTTCAGGGAAGTCTTCAGTTTGAGTTGTGCTTTATAAATCTTCACAGAATCCCATCACTAGACACAGAGTTACAGCACACCAGGTTTCATTAGTTCCACTGCTTGCAAACTACGTGTTTATTTTAATAAAACATGAATAACTGAAAACAGAAGCCTGCTTGCCAGGTGGGGTTTTTTTGTTTGTTTGGTTTACTTGAAGAGCTTTAGATAAAGCCATAATATTAAGCAGTAATTTTGCCTGTGTTTTAAGCCACACTATCAACAGTGAAATTACAGATGAGAGAGGTAGCTAAAATGACTGCTGATGCAGAATGAGTTGAGCCCGCCATCCCTACCCAAGCCTGGCGCAGGCTGCTGCCACCCTAATCAAATTCTTCAGGTTATTCTAGATTCTTGCATTCAATACTGCAAAAGTGAGTTTCCTGGTTAGTGCTATAAAGCAACACTGAATAAATACAAATAGTTTAATCTTCCTCTGCAGTCACATCCTCCCACACTGGTAAGTGTAATTAGAAAAATGCTACATTGCATATCTTGAATAGCGAATGTAGCTGATTGTTAATCATTATATTTACATAGTTTATATGAAAAATATTTAAATTCATGAATGCTCCAACTTTTCTTTGCCATAACATTAATACCTGAACAGCATCTGAATGTATAATAGCATATTTGTACCTTATTGATTCTTCTGCAATGTCCTTGTAAGAAAACTGTTGGACGATGAACTTTGGGGTGTAGAGAGCATTTGGGACAAAAAAAAAAAAAAAAAACCCAAAGAGTATTTCTTGGATAAAAGTGACATATGCTTGGAGGGAGACAGGGGAAAGATATACATTCCAAGCTGACATGAAAATATGTTCACATAAACAAATGGTAAACTGTAGTATATTAAAAGAAATTTTGGGGAAGTGCCTTTTATAAATTCCTTTTTTTTTTCCCTTTCAAAATTAATTATGTAGTATTTAATCTGTTTTTTACATCCATAAAATAATTATTGCCATAAAAACACATTGAGAAAAAGGTTTATATGAAGCATGGAATTTCATTTTGCCAACAGTAACTGTCTTGTATTTGCTTTACAGGGAACAGACAAAACAAAAATGTATCACATATTTTGAGAAAATATAAAATATAAAATTAAGAACAAATAACTCTTTAGAAATATAACTAGGAAGCAATGTATGCTCACTAGCAACACCTCCGATAGGATTTTTAAAATGATAGAATGAATGCATAAAATATTAATAAAATATTTTTTAAAACCTGAAGTTGGAGAAAGAGCAACTAGTATTTCATAAAACAAGTTGTATAAACCAGACCATTATTTACAAGAAACCCCTCAACTTATTTTGTGGGTGCCTAATCTGGGATATCATGGACTTAACTTTCAAAAAGTGAGCATTTACACCTTTAAAGAACTAGTTTCAGTTAGAAGTCAAAATCAAAACCTAGAGCACCTCAACTTAAAATACTAGACTTTTCATAAATAAAAAAGTGAGATACAAAAACTATGCTCATAATTATTTCCTTTTCTCTTTTCTTTAACTTTTGTTCTTTCTATTTTCCATCTGACCACAAGGAAACTCTTTTTAAAGTATCGAATCATTACTTACATTACAAATCTTCATATTAAGATCATGTAATACAAATCAATGCCAATTTGATTTATTCATTCAAATCTGGACATGTTCTAAGCGTTCTTATATGTACACTTAACTATTCAAATACATGCATAAATGTGAACAACAGTGTCCACCTGTAATACAACTTCACCCAACAGCCTTAAGAACCGCTTTGTTCAGGTACACCGCAGCTTCATGGAAAAAAAAATCTTGAAATAACCTATGCCTCCCTTTAGGCATAACTATTGATACTTCTCCATAGTTCTTAATCTATGTTTATCTCATGTCCCAGAAAGGATTATTCATTAGTCTATGATGTACTTTATACACATTTACTCACTAAACCCATTAAATGCAGCATTTCATGCCCAAAATACACTTGAAGATTTATTTCTTGGTAAGAAGCAGAATAGTGGGCATCCTTGGGGAGTGATTAGACTATTAATACAGTATTTAAACCCCATGAGTACTGTGAATGAACTGACCCCTTGAATGGTTTAAAAGCTGATTTTTCAACAGTTTCAGGAGTTGCACAGTGAGATCACTAGAACTAAAATGGCAGATTGGAAACAATTTCAACACACAGACATGTTGTGCCATAATAGTTCCTAGAAAGAGCACATGACAATCCAATGTCTCATGCAAAATCAATTACTTTTTAGTTCAAGATCCTCTCTCACTGAAACAGGATATTATTTTGTGTCCTGAATAGTATCTTGTTCCAGTTTCTAAGGAAACAAGCACCAAAAACTAAGTTTACAATGCTGCATCCTCCAGAAACTGATGACAACATTAGTCTCTAGGGTATTATTACCAAGTGCTATTTGCATTTCAATTTCTATAACTCTTAAGCAACTGGATTGTTTGTTTACATGCACAGTTATGATCTACTAGGTATCTAGGTGTTAATCCTCACGTATTGGCATTTAATGGCTTTAAAAGCTAGATTTCAAATCAGAAATACCATTTGTGAATTCTTATTTTAGAAATTTCCTTTTGTCACCCTCAGTGTGATATCTGTTTGAGACTCAGTATGTGCTTCATTAATGGATGTCACTCATTTGGTTTCACACATGAAAAAAAACAGGCAAAGGCATATTGCTCTGTGCTTCAAATAGCCAGAGTCTAGAGGAACAGTCTATCTGTTTTGCACAGAAGGGTTTGGGAACTGGCCTAGGGGAACTGGGTTACATGTTTCTAGGGGAAGTCAAGGAAAACTCCAGATTTTTCTTGATAGACAATTGCTTCTTTTGTCAGAGAAGCCCAACAAATATTCTGATGAGTTACTGATGCTTTTATAGTTGAAAACTCTCCTGACAAACTACTTTGCTGACCAGAGATGACAAGGCCCGGACATTCAGGAGTTGCATTTCCCCATTGAAATCAAGATCAATTTTCTCTCTCTCTCTTTTTTT
>VXBX01001907.1:80233-120699 GCA_013400415.1 Scytalopus superciliaris | reverse complement strand
TTTTTTTTTTTTTTTGAGTAGGAAAATCCTCCTTCTTTCCTATTATGTTTTAAGGATTTTTATTTTTAACTCTGTAATTATTCTTTCACCAAAAATTCTTCCATAAACTTCTAGTAGCTCTATATTTGTTCTGTACTTAGTGACATCACTTAGTGAACAGGATAAAAAGAGGCTTCTCTAAACAAATCACTTTTATGACTAAACAATCATACTTATCCAGAGAAACAGAGACTGTGAATATAAGAAGCATTACACTTACAGTCAGTTATACTTGTTCTTGGAGACTTTACTGACATACTGAAATCATTTAAAAAAAAAAAGGTATTATAGGAGTTTTAAGTTAAATGAGCAATAAATAATAAAGAAAAATTGTTGAAACCACTAAAAATATTTAAAAGAACATTGGAAGAAATTAAAGTAATGCTTCAAGGTGATAAATGCACATTCCCTGTTGCTTGGAAGCAATACATCTTTAGTTAATTACATAATGCTTACTGTTATGCATTTCTTTGATGTTATATCTTCTTTTTATTGTAAATAATTAGCATAGGATTACTTGCAAGATGGATTACTATTTGATGACTGTTGAGTTCATTGGCCGCTGCTGTTGATTTTTATACTTACTGCACTGGCTTGACGATAAAGTAATATTCCTGTTATAGTCTCATCCTGAGTAGCACCGAGCACCTCTTAAGACAAAATGAGCCCTTAAATCAGCCAGTGAATTAAACAGAACTTGTGACTTTGCATCTCATAAGATCAGTTTTCAATTAGAAGTGAAAGGCCACATATTGTACTAAATCATTCTTTGACTTTAATGAGTGTCTCTCACATTCAAGTCAAAGGTTGTGTATTGAGGGTGATGTTTGACTAGTCTGTACTCTGAAAGCAGAGCAAATTCTGATTTATTTGCCTACCAAGTGAGAAGAAAAGGCAGGGGTAAAGACACGCCTTGGCAATATTACACCTGTTGGGCACAGATTCCCAAGGCTGCCCCAAGCACTGAGCCCCAGCACGCAGCCAGGCTGCCTCTGCAACCCTGCCACTTCAGTCATCCACAGGTAGCAGAAACACAGAGCGCTTTTACACCACTGGAGATAAGACTGCTTGAAAGGAAAAGGTACTACAAGGAGAGGATAACAGGAAAGAAAAAGAAAGGGAAGGTCATGGATAGAGATGGGAACAAGACTACTCAGAATTTAAAAAATAAGGCTGTCTTAAACAGATGTGAAATGAAACCCCTGAGTAATCAGCCTTATTTCTGTGTCACAGCTGAGCCATCTATAGGAAATACTGTATCACTGGTATTTAAACAAATAAAAAGGAAGGAAAGTTTAATCTAAAAAGAAAGAACAGGAAATCTTCATTGCAGAATGAAGAGGGGGGGGTTATTTTTATTTTTTTTATTTCTCATTCCTTTTTTATTTCTAACCCTTTTATTTTGGCCTCTGATGTGGGGTAAGCCCTGCTCCTGTGATAGGGATATCACCAAAATGTAAAATACTCTTCAGCTACCATATTCCAGCAAAGTCTCCTTGTGTGACTCCTTAAAAATGCCTGGCTATTTTATGTGCTCATGTCAAAGCAAAATTCAGGCTCAAAAATACAAACTAAAATTGTTAAAAAGATTTTTAAGATACTCCCTAAGAATGAGATAATCATTCATGAGAATTGATGCAATCCTTACAAGGAATAAGTTCTTGCCAAAGACTGAATTAAATTAGAGGGACAGTGTTGAAGCCTGCATCCTGCTAAGAATATTCAAGTGGAAAATATTTCATACATATTTTGCATCCATTTTTCCACTGTCTAATTGAGCTGGAGGAGTGAGATAACTCATAGCCTATTGTTTTGGCAAGCCACAAGTGTAAAGAGAGATGGGAATTGTTAACAAGCTAATATTAGTCCAGTAACATGACTAGATCATTTTATTTCTATCTGTTGGATGGATGTCATAAATTCTCATGTAGAAAATTTGTTCTTCCTTTTGCCACAAAGATTAGCTATAACCTGTGATACCAGTACTTTGCTGGAAGGCATCCTACAGGAGCTTCACTGCTGTGTTATTATCTGGGATCTATTATGTTTTACATTTTTCAAAAATCTTTAAGCTAGATCTTTGACATTCAACTGCCTGTAAAGACATACACCACCCGATGAGAGGCTTTGATGTGCATTTTGAGGATTAAATAATCTAGATGGAAGGCAATGTGTTTCCAGCCAAGAAGAAAACTATGGAGGAAATTTTGCCTCCTGCTGTTCAGCACTGCTGGCAGTCAATACCTTTTAGCCTACCCTCTAAATTTGATTTCATACATATTTACAGACTATTTTTCCTCTTACTACTAATTCTTTTGAGACCAAATTAAGAACAAAGATAGCAGGAACAGGCTTCATCAAATAAAAATGTAAATATGTTGCATCTCATTTTTGGATGAAGAGAGTTTATTTAAATATTTTCTCCAATGGAATATCTTTGCAGCATCATTATTGCTTGTAACTCGAAAAGTAATAGCCTTACAAGTCAGAGTAACCCACTGAGGCTTAAGCAAATTTATGCATTAAATAATATCATTTACTTTATAAAAAAAAATCCTAGAATTTTCTGCATTTCCAGACAAGAAAAGAATAGAACAATTAGGCAATAAAGAAAAGATAATCTCCCTTCCTATATTCAATGTACATTATCATGCAACTCAATAGTTTCAATTATGAAAGAAACATTGAAGAAATCACAAAATGACATTTTTTTAACATTTTTGAAAGCAACTGAAAAAATCTGAAATTAAAACTGAAAATGGTAGTGCTTCCGCAAAGTGAGATTCATCCATAACATATTTCCAACTTTCATTTTCTTAAAGGGTGTTTAAAACCCAATCATGTTTTTTTTATTTTTTGAGTGTTTTAGTTAGCAGCCCACCCTTTTTGTCTGATTGACTTCACAAGTAGGCACATGTAGTAGATACAGGATACTATCTTGACAAAGGCAATGTACTTACAGCAGTGACTTTGGTGGAGTAAAAACCTTATCAGAAATGTTTGATCTCTTTTATTTCACAGTTGAATTCAATAAGAAAAAATACTATATCTCGTCTGACTGAATGTCCTGATATTTTCCCCCCTCAGTATTACCTCTGCTCACAGCCAAAGTATTCTAAAAGGATTCTGAAAAGTCATTATCAGTAATTGCTTCTATAAACAATAGAAGGCTTTACATTCCAACATCATCTTATTTTTCAAAATATGTAAGACATATTTTTGCCCATAATGACACATTTCAGTCAAATTCAGTACAAAAACTAACATACAAAGCAAGAAAAGAGTAACAGCGTATTTTTTACATGTTCACCTGGCATGGCATTCATCATAAGTAATTTTGACCTCTAGATCCTCTTAATTTTAAGGCTCTTCCATCCCATCCTACCCAAAAACCCACATAGAAGGTTCCATACAGGTTTTGGAGGACCAAAGTAGCTCAGGAACTTGTGATTCTAGCTTTAAAACATTCTTAAATATCTTACAGGATCAGCTGCTTCCCCACATATCCTACCAGGCATTTGCTATATCTGCTGTACTTCAAGAGAAATAGTCAGTGAGCTTGATAAGGCTTTAAACATCACCTGTGTGCTGTAAAAGCATGTCCGCAGGCCATTTGGATTAGACAGCTAGGGATGCTCTGGCAACCAGGCTGGCCAGAGATAGGCACACTGAAGAAGGTGGCATGCAGTGTGCCGTGAAGATGAGTAGGACAAATGAAAGGCTAAAGCAAGAAACCCACTGGATATGCTGGCTTGCATCAAACTTTGCCTTCCTCTTCCCTCCCCAGCTCATAGGGAGAGTGTGCAAACCAAACTCACTGAGCAAAGATGACTGGATTTTACATGAGAATGTGTATTATCCTTGCCTGCAGGTATTTCATCACAGAAGAATATATTAGGGCCTGCTACCTTGTATCATTTTCTTTTGAGAAACTGAATCACAGTTCTGCTACTTCTAAAGTGTCAGATGTTCACAAGCACAATATTAAACTGATATGTGTTTGTTATATAGCATATAGATATCCTTTGTTGATGTCTCATGATATTTCTATATAGGGCAAGATAAAATCTACTTGAAAGAAGAGCAAATATGTTAACTGTTTTTCTCAAGAAAACTCATGCAGAGAGAAAGGAGAGATTAATCTCTTTGTAAGTGCTGGCAACATTTCAGAGATGTGTCTACAAAGACTTGTGACAAGTTTAACAGTGACATTATGTAGAATAGTGAGGAGACTAAACATGAACCTAAAGAGCCAAACTTCCCCATTAAGTCTCTGTCTATACCAATCAGTAAACTGTGTGATGTTTAAACACAACCTCCTAAGCAGGTAGGCATGTTTATTATCTGTAGGCCCATTCTTGTGAGTCTGCAGTAGGAGCCCCAAACATTCTTAGTTCAGGTTTCACCCCTATGGTTTTACTGAATTTCTCTGTTTCTTCAGGAAAAAAACCCTTCACCACAGGCTGTGACTGCTGTTTGCCCCTACAGGCTGCAGGGCAATGGTGAAGTGGGCCCTGGGAATGTGACTCTGCCTTGCCTTCATTGGCAACTGTCATACAAATAGCTTGACATTTTTTTACCTACCAGACTCCAGATGCACAAAAATATTAACAGTTCAGAAATTTTCAGGAAATTTTCAAATTTTTCTGATGTCCTGGAGGCCAGGAACACACATTCTGATGGTTCGTGGTGAGATAATAATTAGCTAAATTTAGAAAAAGAAAAATTATTACATTCTGATGATGAAAAAAAGTATTAACAGAAAGATTGAAGATTGGTCTTTAAAAAAAATATTTTATGTGAAATGCTTTTCTTTAAAGGCCTGGTTGTGATTTCTACAGATAAAATATATTCATGCCAGTAAGGGTTTTCTTAGAATGATATCATATAATTTGTGAGAATTGAAAAAGAAAAACAAACCCCAAACCATAAACTTTGTCTCATCTGCAAGATTGTATTCGAGAGAGATGTTTAGCAAATTCTCCTGTAAGGACTGTATATATCAGAATTATACAAATGAATGTTTCCATAATCTCAGAGGCTTCACCACTGTAATTAAAAGGTGAATTTTTCACTTTTATTTTGTTATTCTTGTCTCCTGGGTCTGATTTGTAACTTTTGTTATACAATTATATTCATTTATTTCTTTGTACCATGTTGTATGTTATTTCAAAAGTAACATCTAGGGTGTCCTTGCTTTAAAATGTAGATTTAGCCTCTCTGGATGAAACTTGGTAGAACATCTGTGTTTCAAAGTATGAAAAATTACACATTTTCTGAGTGAACCAGGCTGAGTGCTCACATTATACTGTCTCTAAGAGAAAATTAAAGTGCTGCTGATAGCTGAGGGACTGGATGGCTCAAGGGAATCATAGTGTGACACAGTCTTTCATCTGATGAAAACCAGCATGAATTTAGCCCATGCTGATAATGACCAAAAGTCATTATCATTTGTTCAGTAATTTATTTAAAATGAGTTAGGGGTCTGGCTCATGTCTTGGTGGCAAAGAGTCCAAATTAGAACTGAGCAAATAATGAAGAAATGTCTCTGGAAAAATGATTTCATATCTTTAAATTAGTATGTTTAAACTTCTTTCTGTTTATTATCTTCTCAATATTTTAACAAACAAGTCTAAGAGGACGGATGTTTGTGAATTTAAAAGATGTAGCTGCAAACTCTCATGGAAAGCAAATCCTGAATTTATGAAGTATTTGCACTGGAAAAAAAAGATTATTTTTCAGGATGCTGCTTATTCAACTAAATATATAAAATACGTTTTGTGTTGTCTCAGTGCCTGGTCAAAACTAACAAACAGCTTCTACATTTTGAATCAGATGCCAACAAATTATGTTCTTTGAAGAAATTTACAGAATCACAGCTATTTACAAAATAAATTTTAAAATAAATAAATAAAAAAGAAAACCATCCCACAAGTTAAATGAAGTTAACCAAAAGAAAGCTACAAAACTCTGAGGAAGGAGGACTACATCGCATTTAACATATGCCTTTACCATTGCTAAGCATCATATACAGGTGTTTCTTTGACTGAATAGGACAGACGGTTTAAACTGCACTAAACACAGGCAATTTATTCTTATGGGGGGATATTTTGAGGAAGCAAGATTTGAATGTATATTGAGATCTCTTAAGTAGGGGTATGGATAAGAAATTCACAGAATCACTGAGGCTGACAGAGACCTCTGAATATCATCTTGTCCAACCTTGCAGCTCCAAGCAGGATGCTCGGGGCTACATACATTCAAGTTTTTATTACTTTCAAGGATGGAGACTCCTATTATCTCTCCGGGCAACTTGCTCCACTATTTGATCAACCTCACAGTAAGGAAGTTTTTTCTTACATTTGCACGGAGTTCCCTGTATTTCAGTTTGTGGCCATCGCTTCTTGTGTTTTCACTAGGCACCACTGAGAAAAGCTTGGCTTCATCTTCTTAACTGACTTCCATCAGATACTTATACACATCCATAAGACACCCCCACACACCTTGACCTTCTCTTCTCCAGGCTGAATAACCCCAGCCCTCTCAGCCTCTCCTCATATGACACACATTCCAGACCGTAAATCATCTTCCTAGCCCTTTGCTGAACTCTTTCCAGTATGGCCATATCTCTGTTATACTGGGGAGGTCAGAATGGGACACAATTCTCCAGACATCTCACCGAGACTGAGTAGAGGGGAAGGATGACTGCCTAAAGCAGCCCAGGATTTTGTTAACCTTCTGTGCCATGATTATATTGATGGCGAATGGTCAACTTGATGCCTACCAGTCCCCAAACCCTCACTATAAAGCTCCTTGCCAGCTGGTCAGACCTAGTCTGTATGGGGTCATGGATTGATTCCTTCCTAATTACAGGACCTTACTTTTACCCTTTTTTTGATTTTGTGAGGTTTCTATTGATCCATTACTTCAGACTGTCAAGGTCCCTCCAAATGACAGCACAATCTCCTGCTGCATCAACTGCTCCTCTCAATTTCATATTACTTACAACACAGTTTTGGATTCCCTGCAACAGATCTTCCAATTTCCAAAAGAATGCTATCAAACTATGGCAAAACTACAGAAAATGGAGAACCAGCCTCTGAAAGCTGAAGGACTTTTACTGCAAGCAGGAAACAAAGAGAACTTTGTAGTATAACTATAGAATTGAGCTGATGGCCTTTTTGTGTAAACACATGAAACAGACTCAAATTCCACTCTTTTTTTAATAGCAAAGGTATTATGATTTATGGACTCAGTCTTTAAAGGGAGACAAGAGAAAGTTGCAGACAATAAACAACAGTGCTTTGTTTCCCTGTGTTCTACACTCTTGGCTGGGGCTCCTACTTCCCTGGGAAGAGCAGGACTCTGTGACACACCAAATACACAAAACTGTGGTAAAATTGGAGGCAAAGGGAAACACTTCTAGCAATTATATATCTGTGTGATTAGGAATATGGCACAAGCCACCAGGAAGGTCTATTCACTGAGAAACACCAGATTTAAGTGGAATAGTATTACTCCCGATTTACATCATCAAGACTGAGAGGAGAAAAACACCTTTAAGAGCTCACCTTGAGAGGAGCCATAAGCTTATTTCTATTGTTGATAAACAGAATGTCAGCAACAGTAATCTGCAGTTTTCACTGTTCACTATGTTCATCTTCATGCCATAGGGAAAAATTATGCTTAAGGCAGAACAATTACACCATAACTGGCCTTGAGCTAAAATGACATCATAAACAAACAGTGTGAGAAATAGCAATGACAGCAATGAAAAGAGATATAAAAACCAAAACCAAAGTAGAACTGTCACAAAGTAGTATATCTTCAAACTTATAAAGCTAGCTAGGACATTTAAAGATTCATTTAGAATAATAAAGAGAAAAATGGCAAGTGAAAATCTATTCTAATACTTGAAATTGTCCTTTTGACCTTTATTTAAATTAGCAAAAGTTGCATGTTCATACCCGATGGCAAAATATAGTCCTTCTCTAGGAAAACATGGAAGTTTGGTATTAATACAGAGCATGTAATATTAAAAGAGTCATCTATTATAAAATCCAAGTCATGACTATACTGCCAAGTATTGAGCTTAGAAAAGAAATACTAATTCTAGTTAAACTGGTCCAAAACCCAAGAAAACTATTCAACGAAAATTTGGGTGAATTGTTCATTTGCAGACTAGTAGTTACAATAAAGGAGACAACATCGTCACTTGTTGAAAGTAATATCCATGCAAGTTCTGAACACAAGCATCCTCTAACAATAAACTAAATGAGCTCTTAATATAAAATATGTCTTCCTTCTCTGAAAATCTGTATAGCAAATACAGCCCGAGGGAACTTTTAACAAAATGTTACAAAACTGAAAACTGACATTAATAGGAAGTACTGATATATCCTTAGTGACAATGAGTTCAATTCTGCCACTGCATAACGGAAACACCAATTGGCTCCAATTTGCTTCGATTGGATTTGCTCCCATCAGTGACAGAAGAATGAGGCCTAGTCCTGCTGAGACATCATTATGACAGGCAGATTTAGGAGAAGGTATTGGCTACAGCTGAAATATGTGACTCCTTAACATTACTCAGGCTTTGGTTGAAATCCATGGGGATGGATAGGATACAGTACACATGGTCAATGGACTCATTAAGAGTCAATGACTAGTTCATATCATAAGCTCCATCAGTGAGGTAAAGCACACAGCATTTCTGCCTTCCCACTGCATACACCAAGCTTGATTCTGCCTGTGTAAACTTATCCTGGCCTTTTATTCTAAATGATTCCTTTAACATCTCCCCAGTCCTCAATTGTTATGCCTTTCACACAGCTTTCTTTTCTGTCTGCCTAAACACACTTCAGTTTCTCCCACACCTTAGCCTCTTTCTTCATTCACCAATCCCCAACAAATGGCCTTTGCTTTTTGCAGAGCATGGGGGCCAAAGGGGGAGAGTTCTCCTACAACATCTGCCCAAAGCACCCTAAAGTTCAGACTCTGCCTAAAGAATCTGCCCACGCTATTACTACTTCTTTTCTACACCATAGCTGAATTTTGAAGGGAATGAAGAGGTACTACAGTCCTTCTTGAGAAAGCTAGCACAGGGAAATCCAATCTACCCCTTTAGCACAATCTTCTGATGAAGAACAGATATATGCACCAAGAGAAGGTGCAGGAAGGAATTTACATTGCACTAGAAATATGTGATTAATTTTATGCTGAATGAAACTTAACATTACAATTGATTTTTTCCTTCAACTCAGGATTGAAAGCCTATTATAATACTACTTATCAATAGAGAATGTTAATTTACACTTTGAATTAAGTGTCTAAAATGGGGATTTAATTTAGATTTACTAGGACAGCAATTGCATGTTAATTAAATAGCAATTGATTATTAAAATATTTTTACTGAGGTTTAACAGCTCCACCACATAAGAAAATTTGCTAAATTACTGTCCAAATTGTATTTTTAGATGCATTGCAGTGAATTCAGTGAGGTTGCATTGATGCAAATGAAAATAAAGTAGTCATTTGCTCCTGAGTTAGTGTTTATTTAACATACAGTGACTCACTGAGTTGAAATCAAGTGCTTAGCTACAGATATTTGGGGCAGTTAAGTTGTTAAGGAATATTATTATGTCATATAAAACATGATAGCAAATGTTCAGTAGCATTTAAAAATTGACAAAATAATCTTTTGTTCAGAATGATATCAGAGACTGTTGATACCTCAGTACATAAGTCTGGCACCAGTCATAGAATGTATAAATTAATGTGATATATTTAAATCCAAGCTATTATAGCTGTAATACACTTGGGTTAAAACCAGTGTGGGAATGCAACCTGGAAAGTGAGGACTGAATTGGACTCAACTACCCATCAGCAAAGCATGGAGAGGTAAGAACTATATTGCATGGTGTCCAGGCACACAAGCATAAGCAGATGCTGCGATGAACTTTTTCTTCCATTTGATGCTAAAAGCTGGGCTCAGGATGTGCATGAGCACAGCCTGGGCTTGCTCTACCTTTGCAGCTCAGGCAGTTCAAAGGGGAATGTCATAATTAGCTTGTAGAATATTCACTACCAATTAACATAATCAATGGAAAGCTTTTCCAAATTAGAAGGGCAAGATGAACCACTACAGTTGCGTTAGTAGTGCCCTGTCAGAATTTAATCCTGTCCAGGTAGATGTTTTCTCTGTATTTTTTTCATCACTGTTTAAGAGGTTGACACCTTGAAGGAGGAGAAAAACAAAATTTTGAAGTCCTAACTAGCCACACAGTGAGAAAATAACTGTGGGGCTTGGGGTTTTTTTGGTCACTTTTATATTGTCTTAGATTCTCATCCCGTTCTTCCCCCTTAAGATAGTTCTCTTCAACAACAAAGTACTGATTTTTCCAGTGTGCGTGGGCAGAATTCCCCTTTCTCACAATGATTCCTTGGACTTTTTTTTTTTTTTAAATGTTGTTCTAACCACTCACATTCAGCTTTCAATTCCTGGTTGCAATGTTTTATCACCCCTGTTCATCCCCTGTTTTATATTCTGCCTTTCAGCAGTTCCAATTCTTCCTGGTCTATAGAGCACCAGCACAAATTTCAGCAACACTGCTCATTACCATTTTTCCTTTCCATCCTTCAAGTAACAGAAATACAATCCTTGGACCTATCCCAAGCCTTATGATATCAGATAAATCACCATTTTCTTTGGTGCAAGAACTTCTATTTCTTATTTTGTATGAAAGGTCTTTGGCAGTTAGATCCACTAATTTTTTTATTTCCTACACACTCACATAAACAAAAGCTCGTGGACCACAGAGGCAGAGTAATTCTCTGGATGCCATCTCCCCTCCCCCAGCTCATCTAGTACAAATCCCCATTATGGGGGAAAGCTAAATCCCACTGTCACACCCAAGCCAAAACTGCATTTTAAGTCAGTATCCTTTCTTTCATCAAACACTGTATCGGTGTCAGACAGACATACCTTTATCCTTTCGCTTTCATGGCCAAGTGCCCATGGCCAAGAAACTCAAAATCTTCCTGTCAGCATTAGCCTCTGCCTAAATTTTTATTCACAGCTGAGCTGACTGACAAAAAGTCCCCTGGTGTCCTCCCAGGACTCACTATGGATCACACTAAACACCACCACCAGGCATGCCCAGGCTCTGGTAATGGTGGGGGATTTGTTCACAGTTTCCTGATTAACCAGCACCAGCTCATATTCCTCCTCTTTCTAATGTCATTCCAAAACAGGTCCTTCTGGAAGCATGACCCTCTCCCTTCTCATTCAGTCCTTCAACTGAACCTACAAATGAAACTCTCCTGCAGCCTAAGTTCATAATCTTAGAATAAATGTTATTTTGCAACCAGTAGCTAATGTTCTTAAAGGAAAGTTGCAAAACTTAGCTATTTAGTTTCTTAAAGTGAAATAGTCCGGAACCACATTAAGAGAAAATATACACTTTGCTGCGTCTTCTGAACTTCTTGTGTATTATAAACCAGATAAAAAAGATTCAATTACTTATTCCCTATGAAAGTACTTAATTTATCTTATGGGGGAAAGGGCAAGGGGACAGCTCAAGTACAGCTGTACAATCTTATGCAGTGATTTTCATTACTACTTCTACCTACTGGACATGCTACTTGGTCTTCCTGGAAAATACAAACATTCAAAATACAAACCAAACACAAGTTGATGTTACTTTTATCCCTACTTCCCATTCCTCTGCATCCACACTTGTGTGACTGATTTGTATGTGAAATGGTTTCCAAGTTTTCAAGCAAAAAGCAGTTAAGAAACAAAATATTTATACTCTTCTAACTTGTGCTTCCTGCCTAGCTAGATCCAATACAGATGCAAAGTCACTGGTCTGCAAGAGCCTTCTACATATCTATAATAAAATAATTAAATTAGTGAGTTGTGTTTAGATCAGAGATTCTTGGCTGCCAGCTCCTAAGAACTTAGGGAATTCAGAACCGCAGAAGGATCATTTGGAGTCCATTTGGCAGAAACGTCAGAAACTTGCTGCTCCTGGGAACATCCTTTTCCAATAACGTTTATAGCTCTAGATGGAAGTGAAAAGCACCATATGTTAAGAGTTTCCTGCAAAGCTTCCTGGTAAGAGAGGAAATAAATTCAACTTGTCACATCTGCTCGTGGGCCAGTCAAGTAGGATTTTATCACAGCTTTAAGTGGTTTACAAAACTGTCCTGTTATCGACTGAAGGGAGCTTTACTTCTCAGTGCTTTTTTTCAAAATGCATGTTTATATAATCTCAGTCATTAAAGGATTTATTTGTCCGTGGAATTCAGTAACATGTATTATTATTTATCTCTAAACAGCAAAGATTACTTACTCCGTTACTCAGTTAACAGCAACAGTTCTGTTGGGAGCCAATGTGCATGGTTCAGATGAATAAAATTGAGCAGTCCCATTCTGCCCTTTGTTTTTTTAACCCCAGCTCTGTATATTGTATCAAATTTTCCATTATAAAATACATTTAATCAGACAAAAGTCAAGTTTCTAATCTATTCAGAAATCCTAGGTCCTAAGCACTGTAAGCACAATGCAAACAGCTGGCTTCAAATTCCCAGGGAGTCAGGGATCCCAAAGAAAATATTATGAACCAATACATATTGTCTCTGCAGTTGCTCAAGAAATCATTACTCCCTTTACGGAAAGCAGCACTTTTTTTAATATGAAGTGCAAAGATAGCATAAAACAAGGCCATGGTATTCTGTGGCAGAAATTTTTTCAAAATTCACAGCACTATAAAATTAGGCATAGCCAAACTCCACAAGCTACGCACATGATTTTTGGCATCTTGTCCTTTTTTCATTGAAGTTAGTGGGAATTTTGCCACTGACTAAACAAAGAGGAGGATTGGGCCCAAACTATGCTGCTATTTGCCAGAACAATCAAGTTACAGAAAATTTCTCCCCAAAAGGTAGATGTGTTTCAAAATTCCAGATGCCTACATGGTGCTGATCTAATTTACACGGACTGGGCCATATACTGTTGCCTGCCTGTGCACACAGTGTGCTTTGATGTTAATGGGAATCTGATGCTGCTAAAGGGCAGTGCAGACACGTCCCTTGGAGCCCATTCATTCCACTCTATCAGTAAAGAGTGAGCACAAAAGAGAGTGGAAGTAACACATCACATTACATCCAATATTCATGCAATTATTGAAGAACACTGTATGTATTACATTTGCAAACTGTCCATAATAATTTAATTTTCTCTCCTCAATTTATAATATGTTAATTAGGCATGAAATTAAATGCTTTTTAACATACAACTGATTATGCTATAATGTTCCCAACAAAGATTGATTACTGAATAATAAATAATCATTTACATAAATATTTATATAATCTATTTTTTCAAATTCCATACTGCATAAACAGATAGCATGGGAAAATGACAGGCATTATGACAAAAATTGTACTTTGCTTTTTGGAGATCTCTTTTCTTGGAGCTTGTCAAGACTTCACCATGCATTAGGGAAACAAACTCTGCTCCAATATGGAGCACTGCAGTCCTTCTTTAAATGTTATCAGAACTCCAAAATGACAGTGTGTTATTCTTAACATGCACCAAAAATCAGAAAACTTGCCAGAAGAGAAGAAATTTACCCTTAATTACAATGCAATGTATATTAGCTTTACCCAATATGGAATTTTCATTAAAAACTGATGTCACATTTGGGATCCATCCTTGCACTTGTTCATATCAATGGCAAAACCTCTTCTTTCTGGCCCTATATCTAACACACAAAATTTTACTGCAAGTATTTAGGTCTAGATTTCTCTGTGACAACATTACAGTTGTATTCATTACTTTTCCAGGGAGTTAATATTAGATAGTTTGTGTTTACAAGACATCAAGGATAACTTCTAAATATGTGCGGAAATCTAAAGAAACTCCATTAACAGAGGCACCAAGAACTTGTTCAGCAGATTTCCCAGCAATTCTGGCCTCACTCTGCCTGCCTGATAACAAGAGTCAGTTTTTTATGGACTACTTGTCCTTGAAGAACTTTCCACCAAGCACAGCTCAGATACCTTCTCCCTCCTCCATACAGGGCCTGCTGCAAAGTTGAGTGAAGTAAATGGAAAGACTCCCAACGACCTCACAAGCTTTTGATCAGGTTCACATTTTGCACATTATTCTCATAAACCAAAAGTCATTTACAGGCTAGTCCCAGTCTGGACTCTCTGACCACATTGAATGGGAAGGGAAACTGCAATTTGGTTTCAGTGGAAAAGAAAAGAGAAACTGCATGTAACTGCTTAAATGCCTCTACCATGACTAACTTTGTTTATGCTTCTTATTGACCTATTTAGAAAAGTCATACATATTGAAAAAAAATTATTTAAAAAAATGCAATCAAAACAATGGAGTTAGGTGTTTTGGACATACTGACTTACTGCTTACAAGCCAGGAGCAAGAAAGGGTTTGGGATAAATCACTGGCTAGAACACAGAATCCTCCTGTAAAAACAAAAACTATTATGAGAAAAGAAAACTGCAACTGCTTTTTTTCCCCATATCTGCTTAAAAGTCACCAGCTAGCCAGCAGGAAGTCCCAAGGAGACATACTCTACACAGGAAACAACACTGAAATAGAGCCCAGCTTTGGTTCACTGCTGCAAGATGCTGTGCACCTCTTGAGAAACACTCGGCTCTACACAGAAACCAGTGGGAGTTTCAGTGACTCAGACTGTTACAGCATCAGATTTTTGGATATTAATGTAGATTATGTTTAAAAAGTCTGTTTCCTTGCCCAGAAATCCTGTGATGAATTTGCTCTTCAGTGAGTCTTCAGAAAGTACTCATCATTAGTGGAAGGACATGGTATAATATCAGATTTTTTGAAAAGTTTTGAGATGATACGTCTGGCTGCTGCAACCATACATCTGAGAAAAGAGGTGGGAGTCTCCGCACAGCTGAGAGCTCTTGGGATAGGGAAACCTGATGGCTTCTCAAGAGCTCCTCCTGGGGCTTCTCCCAGGGACTGCACAGAAAATGCCATAAAACAGCAGTCCAGGCAGTTTCTGCAGAGCCATATTTTTTGTTCCTCTCATCCACTCCTTCCACTCCTCTTTCTCATTCTCAATTACTTTCTCCTTTTCACTGTCAAGGGACCATGTAAGAGGATTTTATTTTAAGAAGTGATGCTCTCTTTGTAAGAATTCCATCACAAGTGAAGAGCACCAGACCATCCATGTCTGCAAAACCACTCTGCGTCTCTTACTGTCGTTCTGTGTTTGGCACCAGCTTCAAACTGCATTTCTTATAAAGGCACAGAACTCTGCATGTTCTGATTTCTCAGGTACAAAGTGGTAATGCTACTCAATACCCTGAATTCTTTTCTTAGAGCTTTCTTCTGTGATCCCAAAATGCTTAGAGGT
Organism: Scytalopus superciliaris; assembly: GCA_013400415.1. Classification (NCBI taxonomy): domain Eukaryota; kingdom Metazoa; phylum Chordata; class Aves; order Passeriformes; family Rhinocryptidae; genus Scytalopus; species Scytalopus superciliaris. The sequence goes on along the minus strand of VXBX01001907.1, from coordinate 105,244 downwards.
ATCAATATTTCTTCTGCACACAGAAAACATGGGACACAAGTACATTAAATGACTTAGAATGTACACCCAATCAGTAACAAAACTACACACTGATCACTTAGCTGACAATCCACTGGATCTTCTGATATTCCTGACATAACTAGATCAACCTTTCCTTCCTTATAAAATTTGATAACCACCTCATTCTTTCAGGTACACCTTAAAATCACTGTATATCCTCCTTTTTAAAGATTTCTGTGCAACTACTGAAAGTTGTCCTCACTGCATTCCCTTATCCACCCCACCATTTGGCCCAGTGGTCCCTCAGCTGGGTACAAGAAGGGCAGTGCTCTGCCCTGCGTGCCTCAGCTGCCGTGTTCTGCTCTAGTAGCACTTGTGCATCCACTTTTTACTGACGTATTTCTTATATGCAGCATGCTGTGAAAGGGATACAGGATGTTACATGAGGTGTACTGAAATGCTTTATTATTAAATACTTTAAATTAATCATGTGTGATAGTTAATTATTCATTCAAACAAACCATGAAAAATAGGGACTGCAGCAATTTCCTCTCTCCAGTATCAGATTGCTACTAAATGTATGGCACAATAAAACACTCAAATTAAAACTTCCTGATGTGACACCAAATTACTAAATACCCGAACTGCTGAAAAATTAGAAAGATAACCCTTGCACAACATATTTATTATATTCATGTCCTACTTAAAACTGCATCTTATTTGGAAGGAAAGAATATTCATGATCTCTCTTCTACAGATTGGAAAGGAAGTTTCTTGATTTGCCTGAAACTTTTGAACAGCAACATAAGCAAACCTTAAGGAAGGCACATCACGTGCAAGCAGTTGGTGGTGTATGGTGAAATTAAATAATCACAAAGCAGAATGTAACCTCTTGAAGCCAGTCTTTCCCACCTGAACAACTTAATTTTTATTTTTCCTAATTATTTAGAGTGTCCTTCACCAGAGTGACTAAGAACAAAAATTCACTGCCTCAAAGAACTTGAAAATTACAATCTTATTATATCCTCCTTGTGACAAGGCTGGTGCTGGTGGAACTAGCCCATGTAATAAGCAACACATAAGATACAAAGAATTTGTAGAAAAGAAACCTGGGAAAAAGAAGGAAAGCCAAAACACGTAAGAAAGAAGTTTCTAAAAGTGATGAAAGTTAAGATACAAAGTGCAGCCAAATCAAAACATGGTACATGCCCTGTTAGCTTTACAATGCTATCTTTTTTTATGCTCTCATACCTCTCAGACTCAGACTAAGCAGCCCTCTCCTGCCATTCCCTAACAACCAAAGCCATAAAACAAAAAAAAAAAGAAAAATCCCAGAAAGATAAAAACAGGATAGAAAAGATGAAAGAACCCAAATCCTATTCTTATTTTTATTTATGATTTTGTTGTAATTTTGTCATAGGCACTCCGCTGTGTAAGTTTACGTCCTATGTAATTCCTAAACCCTTCACAAAATGTAAACATAAGACTTCTGACCGAACTTAATGATTCTATTTTGAACTGCCTGGGTTCTGGCAGAGATATCATTATAGTATATATTCCTGAAGACTCAGTGTAACGATCAAAGCACTCTGAAAGTACAGTGATCAATGAAGAGCTGTTTGCCTGTCAATCCTTCAAGAGAAGGAAGAGTGCCCAGCTCAGCAGAACAGCAGGAGAGCACGCTGCCATCTGACGGAATTGCAGCTTGGTCATGGTCTCTCCAAGGTAATAATATTTTGTCAGTATTATTTCTTTTCTTCTTATAAAAAGAAATCCATCTTCTGTGAACCCATTTGTTAGATTGCAATTTACAGGTTTAACCTTTCATTAGTCTCTATCCACTTTCATTAAAGTCACTAATTTGACAAGCGAATGACTTCTTTTTGAGAGGTTTGTCCTTTCCTTTCCAAAGAGAATTTTTTTCACCTTGCCAATCAGTGTGGCCCAGGCACTGGGTGTCATTAGTGCCTTCTCTGCTGACAGCAAGAGGATGGAACAGGACAGTGCCTAGGCAAAGGTTTGCAGAGCTGTGAAGAGATTACATACATGGACAAATACTAATACTGGTCACTTTTTTCCTATATTCATCCATTCTTGATTCTTTCTTCCTCCTTTTTCTCTCCAGTAAAAGCCCATGTGACCCCACTCATCATATTGGTGAGATATTCCTAACAGCATCTCTGAATCTTTTCCCCTTGTGTATCCCTCTTCTATATTTTCTCCTGCTTTGATTCTCCTTTCCTTTCTTCTGTTTCATCTTTTCTCTAGTCAGGTCTCCTATTATTTGTTTCATCTTTTGTTGCTCTTTTTCTGTGCTGCTGACTTACTTTCTTCCAACCTTGAAGCCATTCTTCGAAAACTTTCTTCTCACCCTTTTTTCTCCCTGCCCATCCCCACCTCACCACCCCCACCCCGACAGCTTTTTGAATCTCTCTCTAAAGCACAGCAAAATAAATAAATTAGAGAAACTTGTTCAGTTCATCTAGCACCTCCTCAGTGTTGTGGGGGTTTTGACAGTCCTGCTCCCTTTTCTTCAAGGATAGATAGACAACTTTTGATGGTCAAGGGCAGGGAGAGAGGAAAAGATCAGAACTGTGCTCTTCTGAGGCTCTCATGATTCTTGCTGGAGCCATTTGCTAGTTTTGTATCTATTAGGTTGTTGCTGTCATAATAAAAGCCTTCTCCTTTAAGCCTCCAAATGAGCAGGATACAGCTTTTCACTGTTCTCTATCATTTTACGGCTCTTCAGTTTTTTTATAGTAATAATCTGGAAATATATTCTGCACAGTGCTATTTGTAAGTTTCCATCTCCCCGTCCCTTTCAGTTTTTTTAAGTGTTATTTAACTCTTTAACTGTCAAAGCTTGTGACACTGTATTTGAAACATACTACTCAGCATCTCCACTCTGTAAGATCTATGAGAGAAAAGGAAATAGACACTCCTGAAAGCATTTCTGTTCCCTGAATAGAAGCACATAGAATGTCTGGGAGTCATTAGATTTCTTCATCTGTTACAATACAGGTAACCAATACGTTAGCCAATACATAAGAAATGTTTGGAAATGGCCAGCCTAAGTGGGGTCAGAGAGAAATGGGTTCCATTCTGTACAGTAAGGTTTGTTCCTATACAGCCTCTCCTTCATACTGCCACAATCAATGAACTGCAACAGGTTGTTTCTTCTCAGGTCAGATTGTGCATGGGAGGAGCAGTGCATGAAGAAAATATGGTAGGGAGTCCTGAGGTTATTATACAGATGGGGCATAAGCAACTGGAAAAAGGAATGAAATGCAAACTGCCATGACAAAAGAAAAAGAATAGAAAAGATAAAATCAGAACACCATGCAGAGTACCAGGCCAGGCAATCACAAGGAATGGAGATAAAAAGATGGGAGAGGTGGGAGGTAAGACATTTTAGCTCCTATCTGCTACAGAGTAAATTTCCTTAGATTACTCATAATACATGAAATTATACATAATTCTCCTCAAAGTTGTTGACAGTAAAGTTACTTCTACCTCAACAATGTGATTTGCTCTTAACAGAAAACAACATGTAGCAATAGTTTTTATCTATGATTCATAAAATCATAGTATAATGTATACAGGCATACAGCAACCTTATCCAAAAAAAACCATAAACTCTTCCTAAGAACACGCACTCAAATCCCTAGTTAGAGGCAATGCATATTTTTCCTCTAGTCATATATATGTTCTTTCAACTGAAAGTGTTAAGTCTTAGACAAAGCAGCAGGGAAAATCAAAAGTGAAGCTAGGAACAGAGCGAAGTATTCTGCTTTCAAAGTCTGGCTCTGAGCACCATTCAAACTCTTTCAAAAATGACGTTTTGAAGAAAATACTAAAGTTGTAGCAGACATTAACACAACTGGACAAGTAGCATCAGGGGGGTCCTGAAATATAAGTGGCATGAGAGACATGACAAAGACAATTTATTGATATTTACTTGATAAGTTCTGGATATAGTTTTTCTCGATAGTAAAGGTATAGGCACTTTGAATCTTAACTGTGTGTTTATCTGGGAAAAATAAGTCACCCAAACAGACAAGCTCTGTGAGCAGTCTCAAGTTGTTGAGATACCAAAACAGCAGCCATACAACAAAACACTACTCAGACTCATGGGAAGAATAGCAGGAAGTCACTTCACTTAATATCTAATAATCCCTTTCTCTCACTAGATTTGTAGATCAGTTTTTTAACAATCTGATTTGAAGAATTCAGCTACAGGCTGATTAATTTTCTACATCCACAAACAACCTAAGAAATGGAATATGGTGCTCTGCACTTCAGTAAGCCAAGATTCCGGCCTTGAGTGTATAATTCTAAATGATTGAAATAAGAACAGTGAGAAAAAAATCTTCAGCTAAATTAGTAAAGGAACTTTATGATTGATGCTGCCATTGCTTCTCTTGTGAGGAGAATAAGGTCTTATTTTATTTTATTTTTAAATGATCAATTAAGGAAAAGTTGACTGGTGACAAGAACTCTTCTAATTACTAAGTTTTCACAGTGTTAAATACTTTAACTTAAATCAACCAGCATTTAGCAAACTACTGTTCCCCCTACTCCCCCTTCCATATACACACTTTTTTCTTTCTAAAAGCCCTCTACTGAATTAGCTGTTAGGTGCTAATTGCAAATGATTAAGCACTCACCAGTCTTACACTTCTTGCTTTAATATTAATGTGATGTATTAGCATGGAACATGGCTTGTATTAATATTATAAATGGAAGCCTGCATGGATCACTGCCTACTGTTTTGCATTACAAGGAGCATGCAGATAAAGAAAAAAGTCCAATTTAGACCTGAAAAAGCCTAGTACACCATATATTTCTGTTGGCAACAAAGAAGTAAAAGGACTGAAGAAAATAAAGTTAAATACTATCTATTTATATAAACACCATATCATTTTTTCCATAACCACCAGCAGCAAACATAAAATGACAATTTTTTCTCATCTATCTCTGAAATAACTTGAATATATGAAGCTAAAGTTAAATTCAAATTACTCCATTAAGCAGAGCCATGCCAGAGACAAATATCTTTTCTGCCTTGCTCTACAGTGTTAACAAAGTTCTCTTTTGTGTATATCAAGTTCAAGGATTATACTCCATCCAAACATCTTACTTATGCTTTCTTATTCATGGGATGTCAAAGAGTACTTAGTGCATTTTTAAAGTATGTATATATGTAATTATTTATCCTTCCCCCAAGGTAGCTTTCTCATTTCTTTACCCACCATGGGCATGTAAAACATAGGTCTATTAGTATATACAGTTTAACTAGCTAGCCTTGTATTTATTCATTATACAAAATAAACTGTGTGCTAAAATTGAATCAAATCTGTTAGAATTGAAAAGCATTGTTTTCACTCTTCATTGCTTTGTGCAACTATAAATGGACATAATATGTTTAGATGATAAGCAAATGAAGGCTCTCTGCAGACATACTGTGTTGGTTGTAAAAACAAATACCTTCTACAAATCTATGCATTTTCTTGGGAACTTAAAGAGTCTCCACCAAGACAAAATTCTTAGTGCTAGTTATTGGAGAAGTATGGAAAATATGACATGTGCACTTAAAAATAAATGACAGGTTTCCTCATCTGGAAAATACATCTTTTCTTCAGTTTTTCTCGAAGTTGGTTAAGAATAAAAGCTTGTGGAAGGAAGAGAAATTATTTATACAGTATTCTTATAAAGAAGTTGGAAGGATCAATACAAATGCAACGTTAGAAAGAGAAAGCCTGAGAGCAGAAATATGAAACTGAGAGCAGAATCCTGGCATAGTTTGCCACTACAATAGCAGCGGAATGCAGAGCAACAACTGAGAAAGGATTGCTGTCAAAGTTCCAAGTTGTAATGTCCCATATACATACACTGCTACTATTGTCAACACTGAAAGGCTTCCACAAAGAGCAAAAGGAGAAACTAGTGCAGCTCAGCCACATCCCATCATGTAACACAGGACACTACCACTCATCAACCAATTCCAGTGAGCAACCAGTGCTCCAGTAGCCACTACTCATGTGAAAACTGGGCCTGATTCAAGAAGCATCAGAAGCAGAAGTAAAAATGGTGTGTGCCAAAACAATAAACACACACCTTAGCAGAGCCAAGGAGCAACACACAGGAAGGGCCCTTCCTGGCAAAGCACTTCACTACCTCCTGTGCAATGCATTCAACTGTCACTCCCAGGACACCTGAAATTCAGTGCTGACCCCACAGAAGACCCATTCCTGTGCACCTCAGCTCTGATTGCCAGCGCAGGCCAGCAGAGAGAAGTGCAGGGACAGGTTGCTGCCCCAGGTGATGGACACACCACCAGCTTGTTTGGGTTGGTTTGTTTATTTGTATTTTCTGCATCTATTTCTGTTTCCTGTTACTTGTTTGTTTGAACTTTAAAATGTGGTATGTAGGAATGAGTAGGTTGGCATCTTGTAGCTGCTGATCTCAGCTACACTTTGGGTTAATTGGAATTTGATTTGCACAGATGTTACAGTCAGACACATTTATGAAGCATTGTGATTAGAAAAATATTCTTTTTTCAACAATAAAAGATAGGGTTTATTAATTTTTAAATCATTATTATATTTAATTGGAAATCATGAAGATGTGCCTCTAATTGGTCTTATGAATATTTTGGTTTTATTGTGTTTTCTATTTTATGTTATTACAGAAAAGCAACAACATTGGCACAGTGAAGCACTGCCATTTAACGATTTCTGCTGTCATTATCGTGAAGCACTTTTAACATAAGGATACTGTTTTCCCAATATTTCTTATTCACTACCAGCCATCTGAGAGACATGAGCTGACTGAATTATCCAATACTGCAGAGTGATGATGAGAAGAGTTCAAAAGTTAACCCAGTTCACTTGAATCCTACTGACTCACCCTTCTATCACAGAAGTGGATGCACACTTGTTCATCTAGAGGGATGGAAACATACTTTATGCATGTATCAGGCATCCAGATTTTTCTGAGATGGAAAATTGTCCACATCCCTGTGAAAAGATGAATAAAAGGTTGTTCATCTTTGAATTCTTCNTTAGGAAAAATAGTCATCAGGTTATTAAAAACACTATCAGGTTACATGGGTTCTGATACAAGACTGGTATCAAGTTAAGATTGTTCTCTAAACCTTGAATTCCAGCTCTTAAATTATTGAATTTACAACCTTGATAAGGCTTGAGATTTTCAATGTATAGTTTTGTTTTGACTGCATATACATAGAACTGGTAGAGAAATTCATTGTTTGCCCATATTTATCACACACTGTCAGGGAAATTTCTCAGTCTTCTGTTCTTAGAATTGGAAATAAAATTATTGCTAAGAATATAATTTTCAATAGAAACTGTCTTCTTACCAGAATCCTTGGAGTAAATACTGCCATTTTTGCCCTTGAATCAATGAAACTGAATAGTTGTTTCAAGTGAGTTCCATATCTGATTATTATTCAACTCAGCTTTAATTTCTAATGCAGGACAGGAAAACGCAACAGCAGGTTCCCATCTCCAGAGAGGGCTGTCCTCTGGGAATTACGTACTTCTCACTAGTAGTGACTAAATCCTCTCTGAAGCTGCAAGGCAACCGTTTATTCCTTAGTGCCTTATATAAAAAAAGTGATGAGCATCACCCAGATGCCATCTTACCCATGTGCCACAGCTCACCTATACAAGATTCTGCCACAACTCCTTCATTTCTTTCATTTATGTTATCTGCTGCAGCAACGTGATTTGTAATAATTGGTGGTGGAATTCTGCTAACATGAACTTTGGGACCGAATTTTTTCGATTAATGAATGTTCCTATTGCGCATCAACTGCCTGTGCAAGTATTCATTCTTCAGAAATACTACTGAGGTTCTTTGAAAATGAGTGTTTGGAAATTAAAAAAAAAAATAACAAAAGGAAAAAGAAAAAAATAGCAATGAGCAGTAAACACAAGAATTCTTGTGGTAGTAAGAGAACCAGAGGAAGCAGTAGGTTGATATTTGGCTACATTCACTACTCTGTACAGGGATTGTGCTGTACTTTGTATTAAATTTCAATTTCTGCTCAACTTCCCCAGGAGATTTCCACTTATTTTCCTTTTGGAAAGAATGGGTAAATTAGCCACTAGAGGAGTTCATTGTTAGAGGAGCAGGTACAGTTTTACCAACTAGGATCACTAGATCTACATCTATGAATACATCTCCATAGTGTAAGACCCTTGCCTGGATGTATGACTGTATGTGTGTCAGAGTATGGAAAAAAAATCCTGCTGCTGGTTTTCTACAGGTTACCAGTCTCAGCAAATATATGCTTCAATTACACCATTCTTCCTCTTACAAAGCACTCATTTGATGAAAAGTTAGAGTATTATTCTTGTTACAACAGTTCACTTTGAACAGTTAAGGGAGTTTTATAATTTCCTTTGCAATTATGTATTAATGCTAAGATGCATCTGCTCCCTCAGTATCTTTCATTACTTTTACAGGGTAGTAAGTAATACTGAAAGGTCTAAAATCCTCCTTTCACAGGGCCAGCTACCTCACCCAAGTGGGCAATAATTCCTTTAGTTAATGCCTATCACAGAAATCTCAAGAAATTTGCATTGAATATTATAAGCAGTTGCACAAATTTCTCATATAAATTGCAATTCTTCAATTTTCAGTACACAAGCCACATGTCCCGTGCTCACTACTCTGGACATCAGGACAGTTGGAAAAGAGATATTTACCTTCACTGCTGATTGCACTGCAGTGGAATCACCTGTCTTTGCTGCCTTAGCCCTGTTCACTTCTCCAAACACGTGGGGATGTGGGAACACAGTCTGCAATGTTTTATGTCTACAAATATTTCGTGAGTTGATCTTACACCGATCTGAACCACGAAGTCTCAGCTCAGGAAAATATTTCAAACCTTGTTTAGCTTTAATTCAATAAATTACCTATATGAAGTACACTGAATTACTTCGTTGCCGAAAGTTAAGTGCAAGAAAGCATTTAAGCATGCACAGAGACAAACTGCTCTGTCCTATCAAAGCTCATACTCTTAACTAAGTCTTAACTGAGTGTCATACTTCAGAGTTCTGGAAAGAGACTCACTTATTTTACTTCCTTTTGTCTTGAGTCCTTAACAACAAGCATCTTATTCAGTCACCTCTTATTGTACCATATCAGGTCTGCAAGCACTATCGCTTCATAGCTTCAAAGAGGCAAAGTGCTAAAAATGAGACAGGCTGATCATATGACATCAGAAATATACAAGAATTCAGATAAGGAAGTGGGCGGGGGGGGGGAAAGAGGGAAGAGGAATAAAAGCATGTGTTTACAATCGCTGGACAAGAATGGCTCTTTCGAAGACAATGTACTGTACATATGTTATTTATATGCCACCATTTTAATGGCCCTTCAATGAAAAACATCTTGTTACCATAGTAACTGCCACATTGCATGCTGTCTCTGAGACTACTACATCATCATACAAGACACGCACAGCGTTTCACACCAATAAGTCATGGGCATGTCTGGTATTTTACTAAAGTACAACGTGCACATATTTTCTCTAACCCATTATCTTGCACACACACTTTTCATGTGAATTTCTTAATATGGAAAGGAAAATTGTGTTCTTGTTTGTTCACTTATTGTTTTGGCAGATAGCAACATGTGCTCCTAATGGCAACTCACAATAGCAGAAAAACCCTCTATTTTCAATTTTTAACTTACGTCTCCAAGCATCCACCACCTATTTGCTAGTTGCAGAATGCATTTTTTTAATTGTTTCATCTCAGTTTAACAGTGCATATTTAATCCCTTTTGGCATTTCTATAACACTGTCTTTTTTAGGATATTTTGCACTGAGTTATGCATGGTTGCAACAGAGGTTCCCTGCAGAGACTCTCACTGTGAGGTGCAGGCAGAGGTCCATCTCCATCCTCCACTCTATTGTTTATATAGGTAAGATTTTGTACATCTTGCCTAAGCCATCGCACAAGTAATATCTGTTGCTCCAATTGCTCCCACATTTCCATTCAGTGCCATATATTTTGTCAGTTACCTTAAAGACTTACAGCTATGCAAAAAGTGGACTGAATTTTTCCTTTGGGAATGGGAACAGTAAAAAATGTTTAGTCATGAGCTGAACGAAATGTTAGGTGTCTGTACATAGTCTCCACAGGTAGAAATTCAAAATAAACTATGCAGGAGGGTCTTCACACTGCATACAACAGCTCTGAATCCTGTGAGCTAACCTCCATTCAGTGATATAGCCAAAGAAAACACAGGTAAACAGTCTGCTGGTTCTAATTTGATGAGTGTAACCTCCAGACATTCTGTTCACTTTAAACAAAGTGAGTGTATTAATTTTTCATGCATTATCACATAATAATTTTTATTTTTTAAATCAAAGGATAATTAGCCCTGCAGCAAATAAACTATCCATATGGTTGATTATGTTTATGATAAAATTACAATTCTTCAGTTTTCAGTACACAAACCACAACTCCTGTGCTCACTGCTCTGGACAGCAGGACAGTTAGAAAAGACTTGCTATCACTACTTAACACCAAGCTGTTAAACTTATATCATTACAGTATTGTTAGACACAGAGCAGATACCACAGCGAGCCATTCCTTGAAGATTTCTTGAGACAGGGAGGAAGAGTAGGAACAACCTCTTGCTTGAATTAAGGCTCCTGTTCTGCAACACATGGGTGATAAAGAGATACAACCATTTTTCACTGCAAAAAACCTCTCTCACAAGAAAACAAAATTCAAGTCAACTTCTTGCCATGTCTCAGTGTAAAAAGACCCAAAATGCTCCTAATTTGAGGGTAAATGAAAGTCAGGCAAGTCCAGCAAATTACTAGAAGATGATTATGTAGATGGCTAAAGAGAAATCCCTCCACTGGAGAAGTGCTGCTAGGTCAGCACCAGGTCCTTCCTATGGCTCTGCCTCATAACACAGGTTCAGCAAGAAAAATGATTGTGTGGCCTATAATCACATTAGTAACCAGTGTTTTTCCCTAAGTTATAGAAAGTGTACCTAACATACATTAAAATTGTGACTCAACTGGAGAGATATTTTTCTTTGAATATTCAAGGATAACCTGCATTGTCACTGATAGGGACTAAACTTACTCAACTTAAAACTTTTTAATTGACTAGAAAGTATGGAAGCCCCGAGGCCACGTATACACATTGCACAACAGACTGTTTCTGCTTTCCCACTAAGAATCAGAAGCAGCTCTGCAGTATTTTCCTCTTACTCATGAAATTGGAACTGAAAAAACAATGAATTTCTCACACTGTACGGAAATGAGCTCAGCCCCAAGACAGATAGCAAGCTTTAAATCCTCACGCCACAAGTTATTTCGAACCTGACAAAACATACTTATTTATAATATTAAGCATGGGCTCTAATGGCAGGAGTCAGCATATCTGCACATTGTAGGCCACACTGCTGTGCAAAAATGGGGGAGGTGGAAAGGAAGTGTTGTGGATTTCTTTTTATTTTTTTTTTTTGGTCCAGATTGGATGGGACCTGTTGTTACTTGAATCAGAAGGTCTGTTATGGTCTGTTTTTCAATCAAAAGACAGAGGGCATGAAATTAGAGCTTAACATAACAAAGTTAATGTGCCCATATAATCTATTTCTATTACCAAGTTTCAGACACAGAAGAAAACCATATAAAATTTTATATGTAACAGCAAATTTTGCCAGTTTTAAAAAAGAACAGGATAAAATAGCATTAAAAATTATAAAGGGGTTCAAACATTCCTGTGGGCACAGAAGTCGAGAATGAAACCAAAATCTTTAACATTTGAAAATATGTAGATATTACATTAGTAGAATTTTAAGTTTTATAGCCTAAGTTTGGCTGACTGTTCTGAGCTTTTAATTTAATTATTTCTGATTTTACTCTGTCTTCCTCAAATTCTTAAATATTTCAGACTTGAGTCCACTTTGTAGCTTTTTTCTTGCACCTCCTACTTCCCATTCTACTGAACCACTGAGACAGCTTTAAATAGTTATTGTACATGTAATAGCACAAGCACTGACTATGGGTTTCTTTGCTGTTTACTGTGTTTAAATTCTACACTTCAGACCAAAGAAATCCAACAAACCCAAGCCAGGTCCTGCTTGCTCAGAAGTCATTATCTGTACTGTTGTTCATACTGACAATAAGGGACCAGACTCTACAAGAGCAGAACACAGAATTTGTGGCAGAGTTGGAAGAAAGTGAAACAACTGGATGTCACTTTGGATTTGGTTTCTTTACATTTTCAAATTGTTCTGTATTGTGCAGAAGAAATATGGTTTAAAAATAATAAGAAAAGACAAGAAAGAGACCACTATTTCCTGTATTTTGGTCAATTTAGTACATAGAGGTCTTTCTACCTATAACTCACCAGTGGTGTATGGCAGAAATAGAGGGAATGTGGGAAAAAGATGGGAAAAGGAAATGTACTTTGGTTATTTTAGAAGGCTCTTAATAGCTGCTAGCAAACTATCTGGAAGAAAATGTGAATCCATTCCAAACCTTCATGTGTTCTGAAGCCAACATGCTGGGTTTTTTTCTGAACTAGTCACTCATTTAGACATCCAAGATCCATACCGCCAAGAGTTTACTGTGAATTCTGTGGCCCATCTTCAGCTACCCATGTGTCTGAAGTGTCTCCCATATCTCATTGCATCAAGAAGACAAAAATGTAGTTATTATTTCAAAAATTGCATTAATTAAAGTATGCACTCAGGATTCATTTGTGTTTGAAACCTAAATTTTAATCCTACCTTTCCAGGCATCACTCATTATCACCTGAAATTCAGGAGCACAAGCAAAAAAGACTGTCTGAACACATGGTTACAAGAGAGTGATTTTCCTAGCAAAGACAGACATGTGAAAGCTTTCAGAACTTCTTTTCCAGCTCTTGTGAGCTTTTAATGATTTGGATATCGTGGGTAGTGGAAACAGATGCTATCGTCTCCACATTTTTGGCAGAGGATAAAGCAGCAAAGGCTAACATATTCATGCTGTTTGCAAACTGATGTATACCACAGATCGTCATTCCAAAATACATTTGGGAAGGACAGAAAATTTTCAGCTCTTGATGATATAAAATTATACCATTAATGTCTAAAGAAATCATTATTTTTTAGAAGAAAATACCCCCCTCCCACAATACATAATCTTCCCTGTTCTCAAAAGGATAAAGAATACATATCTGGGTAGCCACTTAGATTCTTTCCTCTCCCACAAAAGAAAATCATGCTTGCCAAGTGCTCGAGGATCCTCAGATAGAAGACACTTTGTATGAATAAATTCCATTATTTATTGCTACCACGCAGCATTCAGTACATCTATAAGGCTTCCTGCAGTCTGAAGACTATATTAAGACCTAGTGCAAGCAGATGTAACTCCACTGACATCAGCAGAGCTGCACTTACTCACATCAGGCCTCAACAGGATCTAACCAGTGCTGCCTATGGTTTATACATTGTCTATTCTTACCAGAGAAGCCTTTGTAATTTAATAATAATTGTCTAGATCTGATCCAAAACTCAGGATACATAAGCTACTCAGAAAAAAAAACAACAACTAATACAAAGCAAACATCTGTCTGTGCTTCACCCTAAGCTTTGTCCTAAAGCAGTTTGGTTTGGGGTCTTAAAACAATTTAACCTTTAAAGATCACAAAATAATAAAGCAGTTAAGTATGAAGGAGAGCTGATAGAGGATTTGAAGTATTGTATCAATCATATAACACTGCACCACAGCCTCTGCAACTCATATTTATCCTTGCCCTTTTTGTTATCCCCTCTTAATTAGCTGCAGGTTGTACAGCTAAGATGAATCTTGCAGCATATATTAAAAATAGCATTTGTCATGCAATAACCTGAAAGAATTTAAACAGCTTTCAAAATTACTAAAGAAGAGAAAGGTAATTCCAGAATATATGCAACATGCCATCATCTGAGATCCTAATTCCACAGCTCATTTAGCTCAGGCTGAACACTATGCATGTGTGCATCCCCCTTAGGGTCACTGGGACTGCAGGGGTAAGGACACCCTGAAAAGGTTTCAGAATGAGATTTTCTAAGCATTTCCATAGCACTGAGTCTCAGGAGAGTATCAAGTAAAAGGCCACTCAGGTAGTTTGGACTGACGACCACTTAAAATTGACGATAAATTGTGGGATATTTGGGCAGTTTCATGGACAGTTGGAAAAGAAACCTCAACTCAAGATTCATTGCCTGACCTTTGATCTGACTTTGATCTTGTGCTGGAGAGTACTCTGGAAAACAAGGGCCCTGTTCCTAGAATCGAGCCAATATCACTGACAGCACCATCAGGGATTATGGTGAGTAAATCACACCAATGCTGAATGAAAAACATGGTGGGGGGAAGTCAGTATTTTTCACGTTGTGGGAAACAGAGGGCCATGAAAAAAGGAATGGTGTTATTTTCTGGCTTCTATCAGCCATGGCCAGTAACAATCAAAAACAAGATACTTGTTATCATTTCTTCTTCGGTATGGGGGAAATATTGCAGTATGTTTTGTACTTTTGCTTTTAACAGTGACAAAAAGTTGATTTTTCTGATTTCTTTGTTTTTAGCAAAGTAATGATGTAAGCATCTCTTGAGAAGTATTTCATGATTTTGCACTCTAGGCAGTTTAAAGCCAGACTTGCTTCATACCACACTGATACTTAAAACAGGTGGCCTTAGGAAAAACTCAAGTGGGCAAAAATCAAGCCTCAGTTGTATATTGTTTTTAGTTTAAAACTACCAGAATTTCCCCCTGTCTCCTTTAAACTTCAATGCAATTTCCACATGCACTATCAAAATAAGAATTGTTAGGATAATCTATCATGGATCTATGATCCTACTCAGCTACAGTAAGTATTCTGATTCAGTTCCAATGAATTTTACCAATAATTAGAGAAGCTGTGTTAAGTATAATTTTAATAAAAACATAAACATATTGTTGGGGGGTTAAAAAAAAAATTGCAGTGAATTGCCAGAAAGAGACAATTATGCATTATAGTGAGGTGTTCCACCCAGAAGACTAACCTTTTAGAATAAGTATTAAGGCAATAGACAGTATTTCCTTGTTTGCCTTCTAATGTGTAAAAATGGTTGAAGAGTCGGGAATCACAGTGGTCACTCAGCAAGTTCTGATTACTGCACTTGTTTGATTACTACAGTGACTACAGCCTGATGTTGCTGTGCTTTGCTCTTTAGAAAAAGCTGTTTTGGTAAGAGAATTGCTTAAAGAAGGTACAGCTGTGACAGAGATGTGGAATATAAGACAATCACTTTTTGCTAGGATTACTGTGTACCATATCTAATGCTTCTTATTCTATCTGTATGCTTGAGGCAGTAAGCCCTACCAGTAAACCTTTCACCTTTCACATTTTCTATTCAAAGACTGTCAAGACAGATGGCAGTAAATGCCATCTTTATTGAATTATGATCCATAGTACTTTACCAGAAATAAGCAAGTATTAATCAAAGTACAAAGGTTTGAAAAAGAAAGAGCTGGGAAAGCTTTGGGAAGAAAACAGCTTGCCAGGTATTGTCTCATATCTGTCTCAGAAATTAAAATAAAGAAACATTAAGACATAGAAAACTTGCTAGATACTAAGCAGGGTTGGATGAAGAGTTTTTTAGACTCCCTATTAATGTTCAAAATATTCTGTCCTTTGTTCTGTGCCATGTCTACATGTCTGACGACTCTTTTCCTGGATAAAAGCACAATTCTTAAATTTTAATTTATTTTGTTTTAATTTTAGTGAGTTCACCAAACCTTTTAAATTACATATGGTTCTCTTTGGACCTCTTATTGGTTTGGGGGTTTTTTTATGTCTTGTTTTGGTTTGGGGGTTTCGATTTTGGTACTTTTTTTAAACTTCTTTGCCGCCTCTTGTGGTTTTGCTGGCTTTTTGTCATGCTTCTACAACTTGTCTTGGCCAAAGGACAAAATCAGCACTAGTCTCTCTCTGAGCAGAGTTGCATTCTTTACACTGCAGGTTGGAGATGGGACAGGGCAGCAAACCTGTACTCACGTGCTCAGAGTAGGTGCAGAAACAGCCTGAGACTTGTCCCCCACCCAGGAGTTGTGAGCTAGCAAATAATCTGGCAAGTCCAAAACAAATATTAGCTGGGAATCCATTAGTACAGCTCTGGAAATCTCAAGCAATTACTTTGAATAGTTATCTTTTTTCTTTTGTTTTTTTTTTCTTTAATTGCAAAACCCCCACATTTTGCAATATATCAATCTCTGAGCCAAACAGATATATGGTGGGGTATACCCACTAACAACCCAGGTGTAGCCATGACAAACAGGAACATGCTAAAGGGACACTACAGCCTGTCCAGCCCCCCTCACCACTGTCCATGAAGCCAAACACCACACACAGCCCCAGCTATCCCAAAGAACAGCTGCTGTTTAGAGCCACAGAAGCAAAGTCAAAGACCTGGCTGTAGATACATGGGAGGACATGAGCATACCGTAGAAGAAGTACCTGTGGATGACCTTTTCTCATATTAACTTTATTTTATGAATGTGATTTAAATGCTAAGTGGCAGGCAATTTGTTCATGCATTCACACACTTGCATGCTGAATACCTAGAATTGAAGATGTCAGTTAAATCACATCAGACTTTGAGGAAGAAACTCAGACTTAAAAATTCTGTTTGGCTCAAGTTGGAGCCAATAAGCTGTAAACATCTACTGTAGATGAAAGTTTTTTCTAGTGAAATCCCACTAGGTGTTTTTGCAATAGCAATTCTCATTTAACAAGTGCACTCTGCCGTGCAGGTGGTACCTGTTACAAGCAACAACACATTGGAACACAAGCCTTGTGGAATTAATATTTATTACTTACGAATATTCATTTTATTTATGTCATCTTAGCCAGCCCCATGCTCTACTATCCAATGTAGTAGGACAGCAGTAAAAGTTCTCACTACCTACATACACCTTCTACTGTCTAAAAATATCTCCAAACACCTAAATACATACATTTATGATGATTTTAAATTAAACAGAACAAAATATCAATGATTTATCACTTGCCAGAAAACAAAACAGTGAGTGACTGCAGATGATGAATAAACAAAAGTGTCAACATGAGACAAATTACAGTCTGAAGGAGCAGCTCACAGAGCTGATTTGTCCACGTACCTGATAATACTTCCCAGTAAATTTGATGTGAGTTTGCTTACCTGCTAATGAAAGGGAAGTGAGTTACTCTGCAAGCACAGGTGGGCAAAATTACACACAGCTTATGCACTGAGGTCAGAGCAGCTGGCAGGCTGCTAATTACTCACAGTTACCCCACAGTAACCGAGCAATGTGGTTGCTTTCTGGACTCTGAAGTGTAAGCAGCTCAAGGCACCACAAAGCCTCTCCTCTTATTAAAAATGGGCAATGGTTTGTAACACACAGGGTGGTTATTTACAATTAAGGCTGGTTCTTTTTATAGGGAAATGGTACAAGACCTGAAGAAAGTGTAATTTTATATGACTTACGGTTTTGAATATACCTAATTCTACATAGCACCTTAACCTTCTTCGTATTCTTAGTGTACAACAGTAATTGTTATTCTTCTCTTTTCCCATGCAATACTCCATGATATTTTTCATGAAGAAAAAAATACCAATTTATCTGCTGTTCACTGTCAGTTGTTGTTGGTAACTTCCTTTCCACAGCAACATTTTTTGTGACATTTGTCTGGGATGTTGGCATTTAAAGAAACTGAGATTTGACTCTGTAAAGCACTTAACTACTTAAATTTGGTTCTGCTGCAATCAGCAAAGTATAGTACTCGTGCAAATGCTTTGCTGAACTAAGGCATAACTAATAACATTAATTCTGAAACCCCAAAATTTCCATTTTGTCTCCAAAACACAGTAACTCTCTGAAAGGACAAAATAAATCTTGAGTATGTCCTACTCCAGTGGATGATAAATATTTTTACTTTTTCTCATATATATGTAAATAAAAGTATATAAATATGTACTGAAAGATATAGATATTTAAGAACCAACATTTTCACAAAACAACTAGTATTTTTGTCTCTCACTTGCTCAACTATTTTCATTTTAATACAGTTTTCCAAGGATATAAGAAAAGCTCTAAAAATTAACACTACTAAATTCTTATTTCTTAATACTTCTTCTATATTTTAATGAGGACTGTGAATACAATTTTAGGCTTTAGAACAAACAGTTCAGAGAATCTCTATATGCTTCTGTGTCAGATGGAAAGTTCTACCACGTTACTACCGGTTTTAAATTTTGAGAAATTTCTACAGCTATCTATATTTCTATGATTATTCTTGGTCTTTCAGCCAGGCCTGGGCTAAATATAGAAAAAATGTAAATCTGCACTATATTTAAGTCATGCTTCTGCACTTTTAAGACAAATATTTCTTTCAGAAATTAGATAACACCATTCTATTAGCAAGATTTGCAAAGCTGTGATGTGATTTGATATAGCACTACACATGTAAATGTGCTCCATTAAGTTTTAGAATCTGTCATCATACTTGTGGGGTTTTTTCCAGAACATTTTTATCTGCTGTAGGACAATGGGTCAAGTAGCAAAAACTAAGCAGTTACTCCGATATAAATTTCTGTTATTTGCCATCTACAGTTATTTGCATTCAAGGCTAGGAGCAAGGAAGATTAGAATCCAGTCCATGGATAGTTTAGAGAATAAGTTACTGATCTCACATCAGGGCTGCAGCAATGAAAAGTGTGGGAAAAAAAATCCAACAATAAGAACTTGAACAAAATACTTTGAAGTGTCTATTTTTCCTTTTCTCCTCCTCTTTCAATCCCAGGTTGTTTATTACTAAATATGGAGCACAAGGAATTTGATACCCAGTACTGTAAATTCAACTTTAATGATACAGTGAAAAATGTTTTATTGTTACCACAATTGGTGCCTTTCTGGATATAACAGAATTGATAAGATTCTGAAACAAAGCCTAAAATCCATTATACTTTTCCTACGGAAAGTAAAGGCTGATCGCTAAGGACAACACTGACAGTATTTTGGTGAACTATAGACCCCACTTGTCATTAGTGGTCAGAAACTAAATTAGGTCTCCCAATATATTTTTTCTGTATGTATTCTAAACAATCTTCTTGCTATTTGACCCATGTAATTCTAGAAAATAAGCTGAACATCAGTAAGTTTGACAAAACTGCAGTAAACCAGACTGCTCTATAGCTCTGATTCTGATATATTCCTAGATTAAAATAGCTGGTAATTTACATCCAAAAGATGTAAAATAAACAACTCATGAGGAATTCAAGTTGGAAGCACAAGTCCTTCAGCAAAACTATGAATAACTTATTCACTAGCATCAACAGTAATTTCATCTAGATTGGAGTCTTTACATTGTAGGCACTGAAGGGATATTAAATACAATATTAACTTCTGCCTTTGTCATCAAGCAATACCTCTTACTCATTAAAATTGAAAACAACAGCACAAAAATGAAAGTAAAGAACAATATGATCAAAATTAACTCTGAAAATCCAGAAGATATGGGTTCCTATTTGTTAGTCTATTGAAATGCTTAAATGAAAACCACTGTAAGCCTTAAAAGTACAGCTAGATTGTACCCTACTTATAAAGGAAAAATGACATTTCTGATGCAAAATGTTAAACCATGCTGAGTGAAATATATTACACACTTGTTCCAGGTTGGAGATATATAAAAACTGTTTATTCTTTATTTTGTTTAGATACTTTTGAGAACTCAAATTAAAAGGGGAAAAATAGAGAAAGAGACAAACATCAGCTACTCGATGTTTTACCATCAGCTGCTTGATTTCATTTAGTATTAATGCATATATGCCTTGGTGCTTACAAAGAGTTCAAGGAACATTGGGTGTTATTAGATTGATAACCGACTCATATCCCCAGCAGGTGGCTTATAAATACTTAAACATATGCAAATTACTGGGAGAAGATAGTCTTTATTTGTGATTTTTAGGTCATACTAATGTGATTTTCTCTTTCAAACAGAACTAAATATGTGTCAGAAGGGGTAAAATTCTTAATGGAAGAGAACACAAATAGTTTCTAACCTGCTGGTAAGGTTAGAAATGTCACGGGTTGTTGTCATTACCATAGAACAGAGAGTTCTTCATCATTTCAAACTCCTTTTCATATCCACAGGTAGTCAGATAAGTGACCATTACCACAGGTAGCAAAGGCACAAACAGACAAGATGCAGCCTCATTCATTTTTGCCTCTCCTGTACAGTTCTATTGTTTTCTAAGTTTGCAGTTGCCTATTGACTGCATGGTGGGAGTGGCTCGCTTTTCTTCACTGAAAAACACTCTGTGCAACAAAAAGTATCATGTCTTGGAAAGTCACTTTCTCCAATTTTAATAAAAAACTCTGTATTCTTTCTCATACTTTGAGACAGTATCTGCCTGGCACACTACTGACATGGGCACAGGTCTGTCAGAGACTGAAGGCAGAATCAAAAGAATTGAAAAATCTTTGCTGATGTTTCCCTACACTGTTATTTTTAAGCAAGACAAAAAAACCATAATGAAGTTAAAAATTATTAAGTCAAACAGTGACATAATCAGCTAGTTTATAACTCTGACGGATCATAGCAGAATATCAATCATGCGTCAAGGCAACTGACCTGATACATCATTCAAAATATTTTTAAGGAAACCCATCCCATTCAGTAAATCACATCTATTAAAAAATAATGCCTAGGGAAATAACATTTTAAGCTATCAAACATGATTTTAGTTCATTTTTGCATTCAGTTTTTTTATTATGCCTCACATATACATAAACATGCATATAGCTTCAACAGGTAAACCACAGCAACCTTTATAGTGCCCAACATAAGACTGAAAACAATCCATCTCTTTGCACATCTGCTTACAAAATTATAGAGCAGGGAAGTCAGTGGTGTGCACAGTTCTTGCCTATGGTTGTTGCTGCCTAAGGACAGACAAAAACATCTCTAACCAGACAACTGGGTTCCTTTAGGCACTAGCAGCATGTCTTCATTTAGCTTGATTTCAGTAAGTGAGCTTTCAACAGTGACTGCAGTGCAAGGTTGTAATTACGTCTCAGGAGTGAAAAGGCACTGAAGCTCAGGTTCTGCGAAGAATTAGAGTTGTGCTTAGCTTTCTGCACTGTAAGGAAACCCATTCATCTCCATGAAAACACTGCTCCCTGTGCACACAAATATATGCATAAGTCCTTGCTGGTCTCGGGGCAGGCTGGAATTACATTTCAGTCATTTAACTGTGCACACTTGCCAATTTTGATCAAATTTTATCAGTCCAGGAAAAATAAAAAATTTTTATCACTCCTGGCTGAGACTAATACTATGAACCCCTGACTGTTCTTGGCCCAGCAATAATTCTAGCCCAGAATGACACTTTTCATACCACTCAAAAGAGAGATCAATAGAGTAATGTTCACATTGGCACAGATGGCCAGAGAAAGGTCTAGTGCACTGTATTTATTGGGCATTGAGGTTTGATATGATCAGCTGTTACTACGAGCTCACACTGGAGCTGCCATGGAAAAGTATGAAGTGATGGACCCAGAATAACCAGTCTGTTAGACCTGCACTGAATGACAGAAGGAGCAGGGGAGTAGGCTGTATAAAGGGGGACACAGTTTGAAGTCATATATGAGTCATCATTCTGAACACAATTTGATGAATGACAGTGTCCCACTAATAGTGCAAGGTACATCATCTTTTTCAGAAAAACAGCAGACTTTTAGGACAGGAGTTTAGCAGGGAAGCAAACTGGCAATAGTTCTATTTTGCCTCTGCCAGAACCCTGTTGCTATTGTGATAATAGCAGAAGCAGTAACATTCAGGAGCCTGCAGTAATGATGACATCAGCTGCTTCCTGTACCCTTCAGGGGCTATTGCAAACCCATCTAGTCAGATTTCCTCCTTTATTCTAAATGAGCTTTCCATCTCAAATTGCTTGTTCTTTAGGCAAGTGATGCAGTGGTAAGTACCTGGGAGGCTCCCGTGCATGGAGAACAAAGGAAGAATCTTCAGTATCAAAATTTTTACTGAGAGCAGTAAGAAACTACAGTATGTTCCTTGTGAGCTTATGACACTTCCATAGACTCAAAAAAGTGCCCACATTTCAGATAAAATCAGATCTTTCTGCCAATCATGTTGATTCTCTCTGCTGAGGCTCTCCTCAAACATGTTGTACATCTGCATAAGCACCAGACACAAGGCCTAACCTTCCCATGAAGGCAAGTTACTCCATTCTTCTGTGAGGATATGCAGCTTCATACCCAGGTTTTAGGAGCTCTCTTTATATGTCTGAAGAGGAATGCCCAGTGTCCTGGATTCCTCTATGCTGTACTACCTACTGTGGAGGAAATGTGAAGAAATTATGTGAAAACTTTCTCCTAAGGAAACTTGAGAGCGTCCCCAAAGCAGCAGACTTCTGCCTTCAGTGCAGATGTCTCTTAGTATGTGCTGCCCAGGTGTTACACTGGAAGCTCTTTTTCCTAGGTGAATCTGACAATGAAAGAACTCAAATACAACATCACAGCCACATCTAAGTGACTACACTACTAATCAAATATTTCACTGAAGTTGATCATACAAGCAGACTCAAATGCAAAATCTTCTTAATTGATTCTGTAGATGCACTGAATTTTTCAAAAATAAGCTAGTTTTGAAATGGAAATTGCCTAGCAGTAGTACTTAAGTTTGCAGCTGGGCCACTTATCACAGCCAATGTATTACTGGCATAGGGAAATGTAAACCTAAATTGGAAATATTATTCCAGCTTTCATAGTAGACAGCATCATCAAAATGGCCACATATAGAGTTCCTTTTAGAAGTTCTGTTTTGGCTCATGATCACTTTCTGGGGAAGATTACAAGGGGGTGGGGGAGAGCAAAGGCAGGGAAGGTAATGAAATTTTGATGCTTCACCTCTGTAAATAAATTACTTGAGTTTTTGTTTGAAATACATATCTTACAACTGCTTGATTTATAAGTGCACAAGATAATTGTTCCTGTTTCCATTCACTACACCATCCTCCATTATACACCTTACTCTCTAAATTTTCTTCTTAGGGAAGTAAAGAAAAGTTATACAATACAATAACAAAAATAAAAAATGATGTAGTTACAAAATGTAAGTAATTTTAGGGACAGATATTGCACCATTACATTGTACTAGAATGTGTGATGAGTGTGATGTGAATTTATTATTCACAGAAAGAAACCAATGAAAGTAAAATTTTAATGTAAAAATCTTAGTAAACTCTTATCTGTAGTTAGTAGTACACTGTCTTTACACACCCATTCCCCTTTACGATTTCTCTCTCCTTTTTCTCCCTTCTTAAATTATATGATTTCATCAAGGCTATAAGGAATAGGACTGAAGCTTTGCTAAAACATTCTAATGGCTTGTAAGATGCTCTCCTTTTCTGTTTTACCTATCATCACTTAAAAGTAAAAAGTTATTTTATGCTGGTCATGTAGAACACATCTCCCTTGCACGTTTCCTTCTTTTCTTTTCCTAGTTAATAACTTGGAGTAGGGATTTAAGTTAAATGGTTCTACACCTTGACCTCCATCTTGATGTGAACCATAGGTGGCAGAGACTGTATTAGAGCTGTCTCGGGGGTGTTATGCAAAAGACTTCAGTGCTTACATAGTATAGAAAATTGTGTTTTAGTGCTAGCCTACTGAGTATGCATTATAATTCCCTAACTATTTTCAGCAAGGTGTTTTATGGGAATCAGTGTTTTCAGATGCCATATATTTGGTACAAGATGACATTAAGTTTTTCATGTAGGATTCATTAGCTAGGTATACATGTTAAATTTAAAATTTTTCTTGTACTTCACACAAAAGTATGCCAAGTGGCTGACAAAATCTAAATCTTAGACCCTGAAACTAAATTCTTCCTTTTTTTAAAAAAGGAATTGTCTAAACTGTGTGATTCAATATAGATGTGCTGGGGAAAATATATCCTAGGCAATATATTGCCTGTTATAAACACACAGACAGCACAAACCCAGAAAAATCTGCTAAAGCCATTTCTGTTTCACTTGAGATCAGCCTTACTATATTGCTCCAGATCATTATACAACAATCAGAGACCTCACTTTAACATAATGCATTTTGGGGCCAGAGTTACTCTTTATAAAATAGAAACTCTTTTTGAGACCTGAAACTTGTCTTTGGAGACGGAACTCATCCTGTCCAGTGTTACCTCATGATAATTTCTTTCAGTCCTACACAGAGGAACAAAGACAGCCCTTTCCTTCCAGTTATTTACCTTCAGTCTGTCATTACATTACATAACACAGATGTTTTCTAGATCTGTCTATGTGTACATATACAAGCTCCTGTCATGTGGTCTTTCTGTGTGCATATAGATACATACACATACATACATAAACACACACACACACACATCTGTGTATTCACACATACGTATCAGGTCAAGTAAGCGCATGACAAGAATCCCACTGAACAACAATTCAAAATCATGACTGGTTATGAACAGTTACCAGGAGGATTTAGAATTTGCCAAGATACTTTTCCTGGATATAGTTTTGTGCTTATACTGAAGAAATCCCAAAACCTCATGTACACCATCCATACAACAAAGTTGTTACTACTCTGTTAAAGAGCAAGTACCTCTGCTCTTCTTGCTGGGGCATTCACAAATTTTTAGTTACTTTTGATTCCCATTTTATGGAGACATGCAAAACNAAATTTTTAGTTACTTTTGATTCCCATTTTATGGAGACATGCAAAACAAAATTAGTTTAACATTACATTATGTTAATTTTTGATCTCACCCAGCTAGGAGAAGAAAAAAAAGAAAAGTCACTTTGCTCATTCAGGTTGGATATTAGGAAACATTTCTTCACTGAGAGAGTGATAAAGCACTGGAGCAGGCTGCCCAGGGAAGTGGTGGAGTCATCATCCCTGGAAGTGTTTAAAA
>VXBX01001907.1:0-70428 GCA_013400415.1 Scytalopus superciliaris | reverse complement strand
CAAAAAAACCCACCAAACAAACAAACAAACAAACAAAAAGGTAATTCTATATTGATATGAAACAATCTAACTGGTTTAAGTGCCATGTTCTTTTCAAAGTTCAAGGCCAATACCCTACTTGTTTTTGTAAAGTGAAGTGATAAATTGTGTTCTCGTGTGTTGTGGTGATACATTTGTAGTTACTGGAAATCTTGTAATTTACAGCAACCAGGACTCAATCTCCCTTTGCCTGAAATCCTATAAAGTGTGCTTAAATGGGGCTGTCAGGGCTTTTCACTTGGCAGCTCCGGGGCCATATCCTTGCTGCAAAGTCGAGTAATGCATGGACAATCAGAGAAATTGTAAAATTAACCCAGCTGGAGCCCAGCTGGGCTCCCTGCCAGGGCAGCAGAGGCACCGTGCCTGCAGAGGGCTCAGAGCTGCTGGCTATGATTGCAGTGACACTCGTGTGATGGCAGCATGGGACACCTCATGACAGGGTGAAGGTAGCTGTGGGGGGAGAAGGGAAAGTGTCCTGAAATTGGGTACCTAAAAAGGTGCTCCAAGCCCATCCTGCAGGAGCATGTGGAGGGAGCTGGCCTCCATAGAGGCCTCCAGTGTGGACACAGGAGCAAGAGGCTTTGGGTGTCAGTCAGCAACCCCAGATTAGACATGATTTTGGGGCTGTTGTCTGTTACCTTACTGACATGTCCCTGCAGTGGCAATAGGGAGATGGGGGGCAAGATTCCTATTTAAAAGCATGCAGAATTAGACACCTGTGGTCTATTTGCTCCTTTAGGGATAAAAAAGGCAAAAAACTAACATAAAAAATGGAAATTTAGAATATGCTCAGTGCTGTTCAGGTCTAAGGTTTTCATGCTGTTTTACAAAGTAAGCCAATTAAAACACATTCATAAGTTTTTCAGGGCCCTGACAACAATGATAAGCAGATTCAGGTTCAGTTCTTAGATGTTCCCAGAAATCCCTACTGACACAGGCAGGTATAAGACAAGGGGCATTCACAATTTCTAATCTTTCTGTTCTATTCATACATTGCATTCTTCAGAGCCTAGATCACTTTTCCAGGTGTAGTTTCACCACAGACAAGAATGACAAACTTGCTCCTTCTGTGATGGAATTATTTTACATTTACTGACCAAAACTCAAAGGGCTGTCTCTGTTCTTGGTCCTTGCTGAACAGTTACACAAGATCTTCTGTTTATAACTGCAACCTTTTTTCTTTTCCCTCTGTAGTATTGTGGGAAAGTTTCTGCTTTTCAAGATATTTCCTGCAAACATATCGCTTGCATATTTCCAAGATGAAACTAATTTTTATATTTACAGGGCATGGTTAGATGCCATTTCATTATTTCCTTGTCTTTCTGGTATTTGCTTCTTCTTTCCATTTTAGCATCAATTCAATAAGAAAATGTAGATTTATTCCCTCATCTCTTAAGTGAATAAAGGCATTGAATATGTTTTTGTAAGAATGAGTGTCATGACAAAAGTATAATCATACAAGTATCAGTAAGAAAAACACTGAAGAATTAACAGCTTTTAATGGGTATGAGAAACTGCTTATAGAAAATAAGCCATACTTCAGAATATCTTGACCATAGCCAAGTAAGAGCATATATTTCTCCCTTACACTTAAATGGTATTCAGTAAAAGAAAACAGATTTCTCCTGAATTACAAACAGATTGTATTTACTCCTTCTCACCTGTTATGTTGTTTCTCACCAACATATTGCTTCCCCTTATTTTTATCAAAAAAAAAAGCCCAGCTGTTTATCATAAGGCACTGTGACAGTGACTTATGCCAGTACACTTCTCACAAGCAACTGTAACTTTGATTTTTACACTATAATTTTGACATTCACATGTCAAGCTATACTCTTTATAGAACATAAAGAGGAAAAAGTTGCCCATAAAAAGATGAAACACCTAATTAGGATCCAAGTGACAACAGAAAACCCAATAAAATATTCATGATTTAAATTTAAAAAAAAAAAAAAAGTCTGGATCAATGGATTAGACAGGCCACCCCATGGTGTGAATATCAGCCCAGTCTCCAGTAAAGGGCTTGGCCTTGTCCCAGCTCATCACTGAAAGGGGCCCAGGTTGCCTTGCCCTTCCTGGGCAGGTTTCCACAACAGGGCAGGGGCAAGCCTTGGTGTGACAGGCACCGCTGAGCAGGTGGCACAGGGGCTCCACACAGAGAGGTGGCTGGGGTGACTGAGGATGTCACTAATCACTCCTGCCTCACAGCATTTCTCATTCACAATGAGGAAAACAAAATGTAAACACCACAAGGTACAGTGAAAGCTACCCTGTTACAGCCACTCCGTCATCACACTCTACAGACTTACTGTGCAGCAAGCAAGGACTGATGGTAAGGAAGTGCAAATTCTTTTTAATAGTATGAGGTATAAACAAAATAAAAGTGAAGCATGTACTGTGCTTATCTTTTCTATGAAGAGGTCAGGAGTTTGCTGTTGAAGGAGAAAGACTTTTTTTTTTTCTCCTTTAAGTCTGTAATGCTACTAGTATTATTAAAATGGTTAGGCAGTCTTAAAAACCATGTCCAGACAAACATCCGAATGTGCTAAGGAAGTGGGGAGAGAAACTAAAGAATTAGCAGGCTCATTCACAAGTTCATTTAGTTTAAAAGAGACCCCTGGGGACTGAAAAGTGGCTGACATAACAAAGTTATTTTAAAAGTGCCTGGAGACATAACAGGAAACCATAGACCAGTTAGCTTGATATAAAGTGGGAAGAAACTCCTAGAATATCAAATGGGAAAACACTTGAAGCAGCACAGCTTGATTAAGGATTGACAGTATAGGAGCAGAGAGAGGAGAGAGATCAGGGTTCATGGTTCACTAACTTGCTGGGATTCTTTGAGGAGATTTCTGCCACAGTAGTCAAGGAATGCAGTAGGCACCACCAATATAAACCTTCCTCTCTATTAAAGAAAGCATATGCTCCATTTCAGATGAGAATTAACTCCTCCCTTGATGGCACACCACCTCATCCCTGTGCCAAAAAACTTGATCGTGTCCAGACGCACCAGAATATTTCCTGACAAGTACCATCTTTTGGGGAAAGTTGGTCCTTCCATAAATAAATTTCTCACACAGAAATTATCTGAACCAAATCTAATGAACAATTTAGTGTTACTTTTCATCAGCTCTGTCGGGCAATATCAGTAGCACTGCTGCTTATCAGAAATCCTTATTAATGTTGTAAAATACTTTGCAAGAAGAAATAAAAAGAGAAAAATTAAGAATTGGATCCTGTTTTTAAATCCTCAAAATGGAAACAGCTTGAAGTTTGATTTCTTTATACTTTACATGAAAGTAAGCACATTCTCTTGATACACCACAGTCTGTAGATAATGAACCAGGCAGAAAAGACAGCACTGAAAGTCTGCTTTGATTCACGGGCGAGACAGCACAATAAAGGCAATGAATATGAAGCCATCTACCACTCACTAAGCATTTCAAATCAGTTTCATGATTATAAATAATTGTTACCATATTTGTAAAACTGAACACTAAATTCCTCTTTTTGTTAAAGACATAATTGTCCAATTTATGGGAGCAGAAGTTATTCCCCTTCCTCTCTCCCTTTTAAGTAGCTGTTACTTTGCTAAGTTTTATTACATGAAATAAGAGACCCGAGATGCTGATCAGCAGTTAACTGAACTGGAATGTTACCCAAAAATGAAATGTTGCTACAAAGGAAACATTTGGCAAATGCAAAAGTCAGATTGTGGTCATGCAGAAGCATTTTACGATTAGAAATGTCTCATTCTATTCTTCTGCCTGCCCTTGAGGAGCCAAAATTAACTTGGATTTCTGGCTATAGATTGTGAGCTCCCAGCCTGGGATGACTGCTTATATGTTTCAGAGGATCGAGCTGGTTGACAAGATGTGCCATTTTCATACAGAAATAGCCTGGCTATAACAGCAGATCCAACACACATGAGTTCACATGCCAGAAGTATATCTGCATTAGCAGCAGGAAGGCTGTAAAGTATGAACTAAAATTGTTTACTTGATGATTAATTTGGTGCTATGACTCTCACAATCAAGAACTTCCACATTTAGGAGGGGGAAAAAAACTCTGCAGAAAGGTGGGATAAACTTGACATGGCAGAATTATCCACTGAAAAATCCACTGTTTTTGAAGAAAACAAAAACTCAAAGAGCAAAGACTAATAAGGAGATACTGGGGGTTAAGACCAGAATTTGAAATAACAGCAAGAGTTTGAAACAGCTGATTTAAAAGATCATTTGAGAAGAATCCTGTGAGAATTTTTTGTTCCTGCCTTGAAAACATAAAAAAAAAAAAACAAAAAAAACAAACTGATGATAAAGAGTGGATGGAATAACAAAAATTACAAGCAGATAAACCAAATAAAATACCCAAATGATATGAACTGAGGGGTAAAGAGGTAAGCTGGAATCAGAAACTCTGTATGAGAGTTTATATGCCCTACATTTTAGCTCACCAACACTGCTTATGTTTAAAAAAACCAATTACAAAATGGCAGCACAATCTGTGATGGTTTAACTCATGTGTCTTGAGCATTGTGAACACAGCAAATGGAAAGAGATTTAAATATAATCTAAAACATAGCATTTGCAGCTACTGGTATTCATGACTTTTCTCAGATTTTCCTTATTCTTTCACCAGCCTGGAAAATATCTGGTTTCCATTCAAAAAACAAGTGTCATCACCCTCTCCATATACATCAACAGCAATTTTGCACGTATGATATGGAGTGCCATGGTGTGCTTTGCAACAGTTTTTGCAGCCAAATATTTGCTGCTTCATAGTCTACATTTGCTCACAGAAGTTTCAACATGGTGTTTTTCCTCTCTTGCTTCCTCCCTCTATAACAGAAGAACAAAGATCCCATAGAGTTTCTATTACTACCAACATAAATCAGTTGTCAAGATAACGTCTGCAAGACAAATCTTTTAAGTGATGATCTTCACGATGGACTAAAATCACCTGATTGTTCTCTTTTCCTTTAATAGTAGAATCATTTAGGTTGAAGAAAACCTTAAAGATCATTGAGTCCAACTGTAAATTTAACCCTGCCATGTCCACCACTGAAGCGTGTCCTTAAGTGCCACATTTACATGTCTTTTTTCTAAAAAAAACCCCAAACAAACAAAAAAACTAATGGATGTTGGCTGTACCTGCCCCCAGATCTCTGGATGTCACTGACTCTAGATGTTCCTGAAAAGAAATGAGAAGTAATTCTACCTCAGGCCAATCTCGTTAGAGCATGTAGTCTCGTCCAGTCATTCTCAAAGACAGTTTGCTCATTTTTCATTTCCATGGCACTGATAATTTTTTTCAGATTTCCACTCCATCCAAAACTGTGCCTCACCACAGAAAGCATACCTCTGCCTGTTCTTCTTTCCTCTTACATGCAGACACGTAGCCAAAAACTTTGGTATCCATTGCATTGCCTGCTGACAAGTGGTCACAAGCCAGTTTCCAGTTCTTATCACTACCTGCAGGTTGACACAGTCGCAAACCATCAAGCCACCTCCTGTCACTGCCTGAAGAAAAACAAAGCAGGAGACAACTCCTAATTTCAACTTGCTTGTGCATATGACTTGTCAGAAGTAGAGGCAGACTCCCAGCTCTGCCCTGTACCTTTCTGAGATGATTCACATACCTGAGTCTGAAAATCTAATTGCAATTACTCCTAGCATAGCTAAATTGCTAGTTTGAAGGTTTCTTCCCCAATTATATTCCCACAGCTCAATGCCAAATTACACAATATTATCTGAAATGTCATCTAAAACTTTGGAGGCTTATCAGAGCTGCCTTAACGGGTTAGTATGAGACCTTTTAAATGAGATGATTACACACATAAAACAATGACAAACCTTGAACCCTTGTATTTGGCTGATAATATATACATAAAACATTAGTAAGAGTTTTAGTCCTGGTAAAATGGTAAGTGGATGAAATTGGCAGCTGCTCTAATGAGATAACCACCTAGCTGAGACTTCTGAGGAACATTTAAATGTGGACTATGAAAATACCGCCTTTGTTCCCTCACTTCTTTACACCTTTTTGCAAATCTCTGCTTTCTTCCAAGTCCCCATGACACCAGACAGCTTTCCCTGAACAGAGATCTTCTGCTTATAAATTTCACACTAAACAACTCTGAGAACAGCCAGATAGTCTTTCCAGATATAGCAAAAGGCACCCATCTTTTCACAGCTAAATGAAAAACCATCCCAGGGTTGATGGGTCAGGTTGTTTTTCAACTGCTATGTTGTAAATAAAATACTAAATCAGACAATATTCAAACAATGTAAAACACTGCATTTTTTAGACTGGCACGTCTCATAAACACCTTGTCCAATTCATTTCTCTCACCATCCTCTCTTAAAAAAATAAATACAAATTCTCTTGAGTAAGAGGAGAGAACATGAGAAATGTCTTGGCTGCATAGTGAAGTTGAAAATGAAATCAAACTCAGATTTATGGCAAAAAAGGCTAATTACTAGCTTAAACATGGAAACTATTGTCTCATATAATATATTGTGATGAATCAGCAGAGCAGCCACAGGTCACAGGGGACAGTGTGAGGAATGAAACTGCTGCTTCTGTCAAGGGGTCACACATCATCAAGAGACAGATTATTTGGCGGAGACCAAACAATCCCAGAGCAGCTGCTACAAGGGACTGGCCAGTCTGGAATGGGGACAAGACAGACCTCCCTCAGAGAGGAACAGGCCCACGGATCAGGAAGAAATGTGTTGCACTGCATGGTATTAGCAGGACTGAAGCAACAGCCCCTTGCACTGCCCTGCATGCCCTTGGCACAGTGTTGTGCCAATGTGCTGGAGAAGCCTCACAAGACCCCCTGGCACCAACTCCCAGCTGGCAGATGCTCAGTGCCTGCTCATCTTCTATAAAAGACCAGACTGATGGAGGATAAGAAGTCCTCGATTGGCTTACTTTGAGCTAAGTTAGAAATCTATTCATTGCAACCATTAAATCTAGCAAGACAAAGTGTATCTTTCCTTTAAGATGTGTTCCAGGTCACCATCGGAGCCCAGAAGGCTGTTGAAACTGTAGACCTGCCAGTTGCCTCCCCCAATCACAGTGCACAGAGGTGTTTAACAAGCACATGAGGAAAAGGCCAGTGTGTCCTGCCAGTCCACCCTCCCCTTCCAAGAAAATTACTGCCTATGTAGTCACACACAGACATCAATATAGCCACTAAGTATTTTCAATAGGAATGCTTTCTTTTTTTAACATAAAAAGAAAAAAAAAAAATCAAATCCTTTTACTTAATGTTACCAGTTTGTTTTCTTTCTTATACTACTCTCCACAGCCAAGGGCATTTATGTACAAGCAATCTACTGCTACATTCATTTGGAACTTGTGACCTGTATTTGGCATTGCAGAAAGGCCCATTCTGGGACTTTGTTTCAGAAGGCTAGTTGCTTTTTTACTGTTTGTAGATGAAAAAAGCTTAGTCATTTGTCAAGGTCTGTTTTTTTCCCATTTTATTTCATTGTTTTTCAGTATTTGCTTTATTTGCAGGTGTGTTACTGAATGACAAAAAATTCTCCCTATTCTAAAACTGGTTATTTTGTCAAGAAAGTCTGCATTTTTCCATAAATGTTGTGTTCCTATAATTACATAGCATCATGAGAGACCCCACTGCTTTCTAACAGCATCCCAGGCTTCACACAGTGCAGCAACATACATGAAACAGAAAGACTCTGGGAAGAATGGGTGAGACAAGAGGCCTGTACCTTATAGAAATAAGGGGCTTACCATGCCTGTCCATACACAGCCCTGCCAGCTGGAAGGAGTCATGCCCTGTCAGAAGATCCTCAATCACCCAACACTCACACTCACTTTTCAATGAGCTGAGCATGCACTGGCCACTGAGTACAGCAACAGGAACACCACAACTGGACAGCTCTGCAAGCCTACACTGCTTCCTTAAAATTACTTCCTCAATTTTTATCTTTTTAAAATAGTTCACTTTTATCCCTCTTTTATCTTATTTTTTTAAAAGTCTGCATAGTTTTAAAGATGCTTTGTAAAACTCAGCTCAAACTTTGGACTTCAGGGTTTTTTTTCAGCTGAAGGGACACAAAAGACAACTCCTAGAGCTGCAGCAAGAGCTCAGGGAGCTAAGGAGAAGCTGTGTAAGCAGTAAATTGGTTTTTTCCCTGTACTGAAATCCATAGATCATCCCTGACATTATTCTTCCCCATTCAATTTTATTATACCACTTAGCTTTATTGTCACATTACCAGAAAATTCCTATGTCGCATACCAGTGCCACCAAGAAGAAAAGCTGCACTCTTCATTTGATCTGTTACAGAGTGACCTCTCACACAGAG
Source organism: Scytalopus superciliaris (assembly GCA_013400415.1). Taxonomy (NCBI): domain Eukaryota; kingdom Metazoa; phylum Chordata; class Aves; order Passeriformes; family Rhinocryptidae; genus Scytalopus; species Scytalopus superciliaris. Next base: position 62,044 of record VXBX01001907.1, on the reverse strand, counting down.
ACCAGAAACTCTGATCCCTCTACCTAACCAGTTCTATTTGAATGTTTGTGGTATTGATAGTTACATGAAACAGAAAAGCTTTAATATTGCAACAATTTTTGGCAAAATTATAAACTCCTAAAATATATCTTTCACCATATTTTTGTGGGTAGAGGAAACCTTCACCAGCTCTACCATATATTTTAGTAGAAAGTCCACTTTTTTCTAAAGAACAGCCCTTTTGATGGAAAAGTCAGCCTAGGTACCCTCAAAAGCCATTTTTCAGAAAACGACATAAGGTTTTGGATGAAAATTAAAATAAAAAAATATCACGGAGAGTTCCTTTATGCAATCACTGTTCTAATATAGTTAACCCTAAGAACTCACTCTCTTTAAAGGTCAAAAAGCAATGTGTTCAGAAATCCATTGCTCCAAAAATTGATGTAAACACAAGAACTGAAAACACTGCTGACAACTGGGAACATCCCAGAATATAGACACATATACCTCCATAAACAAAGCATCTCATGAAGACGTATTCCTAACTATTTCTAAAATGGTGGAGAATTGTTTCCAAAAGATTAAAGATCTCTTGCTACATCACTAGCACAAATGCTTTAGTGCAATGTGCGAATAGAGCATGTAGTTAAAAGGCTTTTCAATTATCTCGCTTTCCTATGAACTGGGAAGAAAAACATGGGTGTTTTTCTAGTGCCCATATGGATTAACCTTAGAAACTAAATGCCTAGCTCTACAAAGTTACCTCACATTACAATTAAGATAACATATGTGATTTACAGAACAGACATTCATATAAAATCAAAAATGGAAGAGGGAAAATAAAAGGGATGCAGCTTCGAAGTTTTATTAACAGGTAAGCTTGCTTGCTGGTGTATCTTCCTTCCTCAACCTCAAGCTCAGAGTGACTCAGACTTTTGGAACAAAGACTAGAACAGAGGTATCACAACTGCAGCTCCCCTCGTTTTTGTACATATTTAGTATACACAGAAAATCCTTCCCGACTGCAACCAGTCCCACCTTCCAAATTTCAGAAGACTGGATCAGCAGTAGCTGTATTGATATCAAATTCCAAGACATGGTTTAGTGGTGGATTTAGCAGTGTTAGGTTTACAGTTGGACTAGATAATCTTAAAGATCTTGTCCAACCTAAATTATTCTATAACTCCTTGACTTCCTCCTGGTCTCTATCACAGTTTTCTGCTTTCTCAGTTCATTCTATTTACACAAACAATGTCTCTGTTTCTGTGCATTTCTCGCAGCTACCCATACCCAAGCATCTTCATTTCACTACTCCATAAATAATCTTCCACACACATACTATCATATAATTTTCCCCCAAATACATTTTAAAGGTACTTTTCTCTTTCATTTAGCTTCAGTTCTATCACAATTCCCTGCAGTCTATTCATTTATCCCTTCCTGACAAGTCAAGGTCCACAGCAGTAATATTGGCTGTTACTTTCCTGCATCAGGAGGTGTTCCAAACTGAGGCACAGGGAACCCTAGCTAACCTGCATCCAGCCTTTCTTCTCCATTCTTAACCACTTCCTTTCTTCATCCCTGGCTTTCATTGCCTTCTATTAATAAGACAGTCTCACTTAACTGACAAAGATCTTTGTGTCACACTGATTACTCCTCTACATTACTGCTGATGCAAACATTACTGTGGGAGAGACAGCTAAACTGCATGTTAGCATGGCTTGTCACATTTCCATCAGAAAAAAACAACATTGTATATGGCTGTCCTTTTGCAAAAGCACACATAAAGCTGTAACACGCTTTTCCTATTTTCTGTCCATGCTGCTCCTTTGTGAAAACTTTTGTTTCTGTTCTTCAAGCAAAGAGAATTAGACTTCAACTAAGATAGCAAAAAAAGTTCCCACTCTTCTCAGTAAAATTTATCCAACAAAATATTATTCTTAACATCATTTAGAAAACTGTCTGCTGTTGAAGGAAAAAGTAGAAAAAAAATAAAGATGCTTTCAGTTTTATTTACTACTTACCCCTCAAGTAGTAGCGATGTGGTTGGTTACCCACGGCAGGCTAAGAATATCAACAGCACAAAGGTTTTTTTTGAGAGAAACAGCATCATCCCAATGATGTAGTTGAGAAGGAAACAGAAGAAATTCTTCACACTTGAAGCTTCAAGCTACTACTAATACTAGGAACAGGTGTTCTGAATTAAACCAACCTGTCTTAATTAAGTGCATGATTGTAGGCTCTCTAGCACCTGTGCCTGAAACAGGTTTTTAAATTTCTTCTTTTTCATTTTTCTTCTGTACTTTTTTTAAGAGGTTGAAAAATACTTAATGATGGTTATTTACCATGGAACTAACTAGATAAAGAATTCTGAGCTACAATCCTTCCACCTTATTTTAATGTCCCATGTATTACCTTTTTGGCTATGATTGTTGAGGTTCATTTGGCCCATGAAAATTAACAGAGATTCCTACAGAAAAATCCCAGCTGTTACAGGAATACAGAAGTTCAGCTGATAACTTTACTTTAGGAATTACTTGAAGAAAATTATATGCCAGATTTGAATTTGGTGCAGTGTGCTATTGGAAACATCAGCTCTGACAGGATGTCTAAGATCTAGCAAAGGATTAGATTTTTCCCCTGTGAATTTCAGTATCAAATCTTCCATTGCTCTAACCAGTGCCACATTAAGTCTGTTTTGGCATGTTCACTTGGATACAAGCAGATGACTGTTCTGCACACCTACATTTTTCCATGCACTTTCAATCAGAATGGCTGAACTACAAGAAGGAAACAGCTTAGGCATCATCTTTTAGCAGTCCATAAACTACCAAGTAAAATACGAGAAGAATTAAGAAGGAAATAAAGCATTCTGAGGAAGGAGAGGGAGGGGACTGAGCAATTCTCTGAAGACATATTTTTATTGAAGTACACAGTTATTGATACAGTCTTGGAGCATATAGCAACAAAATTTATATGTGGTGTCTATGAACTAAAGTGATCCTTTGAAGGGATTTCTCCATGGTATTCAGAGTAGAGGATAAATTGAAACAGATGCAAAAGAAATCCTTTCTTCCTCCACCTACACAGTGTAATTATGATATTACTGAACAAAGTTTTTATTTGAATATATTTGAAAAGTTTCTGTTACACTTCTAAAAATTGGATTTTATATAACAGATTTTTCTTTCTTTCTATGGTATTACATTCTTCCCATCTTCTTTACTCATTTATTTTCTTCCTTTGACTGCACTGTTTTGTCTCTGTTTTTACTCTGCCTCTTCTTTCTGTGCTTCATTGCTACTATATTTTGAATATGATGACTTATTTTAATTAAAGCTCCAGCGTCTGGAATTGAGTGGGCACAGGATGATCTCAGTTTCTACCTACTATAAACAAAACTGATTTCCTATAGTTTTGTACCTTGTCTAGTCCCATCTGCAAAAACCTACAATAATCCCAGGTGCTTCTTTAAACCTGAAAACATGACTGCAGAAAAGGCAGAGGGATTGAGACTACTTTTAATATACAAGTACTAGCTAGTCTGCTAGCTACTAACCAGAATATTCACCATGTTTGAGTACTGCTTGCTCTCCTCNACAAAACAAAACAAAAAATTAAAACCAACCCCAAACCTTAAGGACTTTACTATTATTATCATCATTATAGTAATTATTATTATTATTTCATATGTATAACTTCTTAGTTTTTGCGGTTAGAGAAACAGCTTGGAAAAAGAAAGGAAATTTATAAGAACCATAACCACAATTCTATGCTTGTGTCATGTGAAGAGCAATTTCTGAATAGCCAGGATTCATTATGCAATTGCTAGACAGACATGCTTGTGTGCCTGTGGACACAGATACCCTCTACTCATTCTTCCACCAGTATTAGAGATACTCTTCTGCCTCATTGTCACACAAAGAGAAAACTCCCCTTCCCTCATAGAGGTTAGTGCTGCTACCTGTTCAGTGTCCCAGCAAGCAAGAGAAACTCCCAGTATACAGAATGCAGAAAACTCTGTTATTGCTCTGCAGGCAAGACCAGGCAGGGTAACCTCCCTACCCATTTCCATCGTACAGCAGGGCTACACTGTATCTCAAGCAGTAAGACAACTACAGGGCAATGAAGTGATAAGCAGGGGCACAAACTCTGCCAGTCAGTACAAAGTATCCCTTCTCAACCCTCTGTCAGGTAGCTCATACCTGTGTCCATCTGTAGATCAAAGCATAGCGACAAGTCCCAGGTTAAGAGCAAGTCTAGCTGGGAACATAGGATATAAATGTACCCATATGCTTATCAAGTCCCTTTGGATATTCTAGGAAGAACAGTAACAAATATATTCATCCACAAAATAAACTATTGATTACTGTTGCTGCCACGAAGGTTAGTTTCCCTTTATGAAGAATACTTAATAAACTCAGGAGTTCACTTTGTCAGAAAAACAAAACAAAAGCCTACATGAAGCTAAGATTCCCTTATCCTATGGAAGGTGCAGTTTAAGACAAGTTTTAAGTGTTCCACTGCATAGATTTTCAACTATGAATTAATTACATCTCAAATTATAGTAGAATTCACAAGGGATATCAAGCAGTCCTTATTTTATTTTTTTTTACTTTCCCCACTACTTTCCAGTGCTACAGTAATTCTCATAGTGAGCTTGTAGCATTTTCCAAGCAAGAGCACCCCTCAGTCCTATCTCAGCCTAAGCAGAAAAAGTAGGAGTGTGTTTGGGAGTGAAAATTACTGTGAAAAGGAAGAAAAAAGTCCAGAAGATAATTCTGAACAAAGAATGTAGGAAAGCAATAATAGTAGTAATAATCTTCTTTCATTTTTAACACCTTTAACCTTGAAACTTTCTAAAGCTCTATGAAAATTATGTATACAGCAGTAACTTTGCTGGCTGCTGCAGAGGACAGGCACCTGAAAAGGAACACAGTTAGTTGCAAGAGAAGAAAGGACCTGGTGTTCTCTTTCACTGTAACCTTTCTTTTCCCCTCCATGACACATACCCCGTACAAACACCTTTTACAAAGCATATTTCAAGGCTGCTATCCCATTCTCTAAATCTTCTTTCAAGACCTTTTCATATTCTTTACAAGTATTTGACCACTCAAGACACTTAACAGAAAAACAAAAGTCTCATTTCCTTTCCCATGCATATGTTAATATCACAGTGCTGAAACAACTTTCACAGTGCAACCACATGATTTTTCCACCTGGAACCTCCCCCTGTTCTGCAGACAGGCACCTGCAACAGCAGATTCCCCCAGAGATTTGGAGTGTGGCATCTTCCTTGAAGCCCCACGTGTGCTCTGATGTTGTTACTAGTAAGGTCTAACTTGCCAGCTTTTCAGGGCAGGACTGATTGCCCATCTGGGTATTTGAACCACGTCATTCCAGCATGCCACTGGACGTGGTGAAAAACATAAAAGTACAAAAACATTGGATTAATAATAAATTAACACCTAGCTGAAGTTTACTTATATGTAATACTAAAGCAAATCAAGATATTTCTTTATAGAAAAGACAATCTTGTTATTCAGTCCTTTGTCAAAAAAAAAAAAAAAAAAGGGCTAATTTATGGAATAAATTATTTTGTACAAGGTCTACAATAATACTGACATTCTTTTTATGCAGAACTACTAATATTTTATTTATATTCTTGTACTGCCTTCAAACCTCAGCCAAGAATCAGGTTCCCATTATGCCTTCTCAGCAAATAAAGAGACAATCCCTGCTAGGAATATGTATCAGGGAATTAATTTTTTTAGGGACTTTCTCCCTGTTTTTCAGGGTGCCTTTGTAGAAGCAGAGTCTGCCGAAGACACCAACCTGGATTTTCTCTAAAGCCACCCAACTCTTTCTGAAATTCAATTGGTTTCACCACCAGAAATTCACTGTTTGTTTTTTTTCAAACTTACATCCAAGGACACTTCTCCTTTTCTTTTATTTTAACCATGCTCAGCCCATGAAGTCAACAAAAAACATGCATTACTAGCCGAATGCAGAGCAATGAAAAAGAGAATGATATGAACAAAAATTAACATACATGATCCCTCACCTCCTGTTCTGTCATCCATGCCACAAAATTTGGGACCTTCATCAAGTTTCATAACAGAGAGTAGTGCAGGGTATAAAATATATGGAATCATGAGCCAAACTAGTAAGGATCAAAAAACAAATATTCCATTATTTTTTTAGGGTCATACTTGGATGGACACTCATTACATGAAGGAATCCCAATCAAGAGAAATCTTTCTGCTTTGCTAAATGTTTTTAATACTCATCTCTCCCATGGCACTGTACAGGATCATTTTTCAGGCTATAAATTTGAAAGGAGAGAACAGAGGGTAATTTCACAGTTCTTTCATTTGCCATAAACTTTTTGGGGTGTTTATAGATCTTGTAGCAGAAACCACAATTCTCCCACTGGAATGTGACCTGCTGCTTCTTAAAGTAGAAGGGAGTATGGCAATGAAAATGTCCCAATTTCCCTTTCTTTCCAGCAGCAGCTTTTCACAACTTTCCTCATAATTGCATGTAAATTACACACTCCCTTCAAAGCAAAGCTGTCCAATAGACCACAGTAACAGCTCATGCACCTTCTTTGCTTTCCCCTGCTGTGCTCTTCTTTGGACCAACATTCATCTCCTAATGTGATGACTACATAATGCATCTTTCTTGGCTTTTCACACACTCACAGAACCAACTAGGTTGGAAAAGACCTCTGAGATCATTGAGTACAACCTATAACCTAACACCACCTTGTCAACTGGACCAGGCCTAAGTGCCACATCCAGTCTTTCCTTAAATTGGTTTATTAGGTGAAGCACCAGGCAGAGAGCAACTCCACTCATTCTGTCCTGGCTTGAATTTGGAGGTCCTTCCCCCAGTTTGTTACCAGGACTAAGCAAGCTGTGCCAGCTCCAGCTTAGAATTTCCCCAAATTTTCTCCTCCAATGAAGATGTACCTCTGCTTCCATATGACACTACTGCAGTTCCACTGAGATGAGACTTTTTCAGTTCATCATCGACTGCTGGGCCAACATACTTCTCTATACATAATGAGTACCACAAAAGGTCGGAGTCTGCCCAATCTCAATACCCTGGCCCACATAATTTGCAATAATGAGATATATACTACAGAAGGTGAAAGTAAGGAAGTTACCTAATTTACATGCAATCATGAACATGGGTTAGACTTCCTCATGAGCTACTTATGACTTGAAGGCTGTGAGTTTGGAATTCAATATTACGTTGGAAACAGGAGCATAGCCTGAAAATAGCATAGGAGAGATTCTAATAGAGAAAAATCAATGATACTTACCACAAAATCATGTTTTCAGGAAACGAACCCTCCATCTCCTACTGCATGTAATCAACTGGTAGATATGTAGCAATGCTCTACTTACAACATAGCCAGCCAATATCAATATTAATTAGAGCTGAAAAAGCAGCTCATAACAAAAGAATTCATTTGATGAGTTCCACACATTTTGCAAATGTCACTGCTCTCTTAAACTTATATTTTTTCATTATTTCACAGGATATATACTTTCTTGCAAGCTAACTAATGTTGGAGTTGTTACTTAGTTAATTGTGGTTTGTCACAGAGATGATCTAAGACATTGTTTCTTTTAATTTTGCTTTGTATGTTTTAAACAGCTCTCATAGGATGCAAGTTTTAAATAAGCTTATTGGGAGAACAGGAGCTTTAAAGATGAAAATGAGCATTTTGTGAATATCTGCACACACATATTTTGACTAACTGGGGGAAAAGCACGGAGAACAGAATGATATGACTAAAAACAATACACTACAATGATGTGGAACATTTTGGGGAAATTGCATTTAGTAATATGAATTGCAACCATACTTGGATGAACAAAAGTTAAACTAGCAAGAGAAGGAAATACCTGCAAAATAGCGTTCCTCAATTGTTTACTGTTGAAAAGGTCTTCCACAGTCTCTGAAGTCCTGCCAGGGAATCCTAGAGATCACCAGGAAGCTGGAGGCAACTGCAGAGAAGCCTCTTATCTCTAGGCCAGCTCTTGGTCACTATCATTGCTATTTGTCAACATATTCCCTAGCAATTCACACAGATTTTGTAACTGAATTGAACACTGCTGTTAAATCATGCTCAAACCATAGAAGTCAGGCAGGACTTGGAAAAGCGTAAAAGCCTGATATCGCAACACGTTTCCTAGCAGACCTCATTCAGCAAAGGATGTGCACACGTCTGTCCTCTCTGCCTTCTTTCAATGTCTGTCCCTTTCCCCACACTTGGACTCCAGTTTGAGGTATGGGGAGATGAGTATGCTTTCCAGAGAAATAGTCACTAGACTTGCAGATGGAAAAGAAGGAGAGAAAGAGAATATAACATGTAAGACTTCCACCGATTTCAACAGAAAAGTCAAATACACAGCAGCCAATTGTGACAGAATACAAACACTTTAGAAATGCAAAGTCTTGCAATCACAATCCACCATACTAAGTATGTGTCTTCTTCCAAGATTTAAATAAAAGTATCAATACTGAAAATGTTTTATATTCTGTTTATTTTTGAGAATACTCAGCAGCATTTTGAGATTTGGAAAATCTACAGTTTTTCATACAATTTTAATTTTGAATAAAAACATCCTAGCACACTAAGCAAAGATTTCTCCTGCACTATAGATAAAGTTTTTCAGAAAAGACAACTACTATTTATAAAAAATAGACTCAAGTATATGTATGCTTCTCAACTCCTCACATCCTAAAGCATTCTGCAATTTATTTCCCCCCTTTCATCTACTGAGATTCAGAGCAGCCATGGTGTGATCATATGTTTTTTCAAGAATAGCTGATGAATACCTGAAAACTCTCCCACAGTGGGACATTCTGTTTTCTCAGAAATGAAAAAAGCAGCCAGAATGACACATTTTCTATTTCTAAAAATAAGCTGAAAGGCCAGAGAAATCAATGAAAAAAAAATCACTGCTAAGACAGCACAAAACACAGAATACCAATTACATTTTGGCAATGTGACTAATGAGATAGTCAGCTAATTACCTGATTCTGATAAACTTTTTAGCAAATAATAATGGGTAATGCTTGCTTCCTTTCTAGCACTGACATTTTTCATAATGAAAATGCATAGCAGACAACATTTGATAAAGGCCTCCCTACCTAAGTGAGCTTTTGGTTGTAAGCTGTTAACCATCTGAGGACTCACCTAGCTAAGTGAATTATTCCTGGATAAGGAAATTGAAAGAAGGGGTTTGCCTGGGAACAGGTTGATCTTTTCTCTGTATTGCCTTACATGAGAAGGTAATTTAATTTATGTAGCCTTCTCTGCAAGGTTTTCATACATTTCCCTGCTCTACTATCTGGAACTCTCCTGGAAGGCAGGAAAAGGGAGGATCTCTCTAACTCTCACTGGTTTTTTTTTTCCACAGGAATTCACCTACACACCCAAGGCTTCCTCCCTAATTTGGTAATCAGCAAATAGTACAGAAAGAAGAGGAGGTTAATTCAACCAACACATGCTGTTTCAGAGAGATCAGAATATGAGTAAGTTAGTTTTTTTGCATGTCCCAGTGCCTTACTCTGACTCATGAACTCAAGTATGTAGGAATAGTTGCATCAGCTGGAAGACTTTTCAGAGCTCTGTGGATATCCACACTGATCTGCTGCCTTTATTTCTACAGGTGTTGCAACACTGGGGTATAAACATTATTCTGATCTTTAAAAAGTACCCATTACCATGTCCCCTCCAAAGGATTCAAATGACTTCTTTTAAATAATTCCTCTCTCGTCACTAATCCACAGGGAACATCCTGGCCTGGGAATGCTGTCAACTGGGGAAGCAGTGGAGCCAAGCCAAAACTGAATTGAAATCTAAGAGCAAGTAGGAGCTCTGCAAACCTAAGTTGCTAGAGGTTTCTAAATGCTATTAACATTTAATCTAACTCAAGTTGCAGAAATGACACACAGTCTTGCTTTGCATCCCTCTGTCTGTATCCCCTTGCTGCCTTTTGGAAGTTCTTTCTGCACGTTTATACAGCCTGTCGCACTCTGGGAACCCAGTCTAAGGCAGGAACATCTTAGTGTTTTACCAATACACACCATAATAAGGCTTCTTGGATGTCTAAAGGATGCTCCATTTCTCTTTTATTTCTGTCTGTCTTAAAAACTGAGATGTCACTGAGCTGGCAATAACAATTAAGAGTATGTATTCAGATCCAGACACTTCTTTTATTGCAATGGAGATTCCAAACAACAACTGTGCATGAAAGTAACGAACTTCTATCGAAATCTTGCCCTGCACAGTAAACAAACAGATGTTTATCATTGGTCTAATTACCAAGCTAATGAGATACTAATTTCTATATTCATAAAGTATGCATGAGCAAGCATAAGCATATACAAAGCAGAGCATAGTGACAAATACAATAAATAAAATTAGAAGGTATTGGTAAATAAACATTAATGATCTTTAAACCTAAGAATCTTGTGATGTTTTAAGGGAACTTTGCATGAGCAAGACATAAGTCTAGTAAGTCTGGGTGTTTCTATATTAACAGCACTAAACAAGTATAAAGTACTTCGTTTAGAAAGGAAAAACAGCAAATCTACAAACAAACTGGGGAATAACTGTGCTGGCAGCAGCACTGAAGAAAGGTTCGGAAGTAACAACACAGCAATAAAATAAGTCATATTAATAATATGCAGGTGCTGCAGGAAAAGGAACATTTTGTGGGAGGTCACCTATAAGCACAAGCAGTAATTCTGTTTTCCTCTGATGATGTGCTGGCTGAAGTGCTTCATTAGGAAGGAGCTAGAGAAATTAGTGAGGATACAAAGGAGAACAAGAAAAATGCTGAGAGATTCGAAAATCGTTAAACTTTGCAGCAGGGTTGGGAAAGTGTTGATTTCTTCCATTTAGAGCAAAAATCAGAAGAGTAGACTGTAAATTCTTCAATCACATAAAATATCATAACGAGGAGTATAAAGACTGATTTTGTCCATTATTCCTTGAGGAATTATGAATACTCACTGACAGCAGTGGGGACTTTATAGATCAGGAAATCTTTCTCAGTGGTCAAGTCTTGGACAATTAAGCACTAAAACATCCTATGTATGAAAGTTCTGAAACCCTTGCAGTGAAATAGCTCCCTAACATGTAGCTTCTACAAAAAAATGGAATATACCAACTTCCTCAACCATACATCCTTGTGTCTCACCTCTGAGGAAGGTGGGACAATATTTTTTAGGAATATTGTCTCTGAGATACAATCTACTACTTGCAAATATGCATGCTTGCCTGAGCCACATCACTGAGAGAGCAGGGGTATCAGTTCAGAAGTTTTCTCTTGCTGACTGGTGCTGGTGTATCAGTAGAATGGTCACTGTATTTCCACAACTGTATTGGAGAGCATGAAAAATGAGCAATGTGAAATTAAGTGCTGTGAGAGCTCAGAATTATGCCAACTCTGAGAACGTTCAGCCTGACAAAAACATGAGAATCACTAGGTTTTAACAATAGTTGGTCTTTCCCTTTTCTATTCTACTCCCCCAAAACTTATTCTAAAACTAATATATGACAAACTGACACTGTGCACAAGATTACAAATTCTAGTCTGTCAGTGTACGCCTGACAAGAGCTGGCTACCATATGCCTAAAACCAGCTTGGAGTTCTAGAAAAGTTCTAAACTAAGGTTGGTTTCATCTTTTTCCTTGTCTTTTTTAAGGAAGGATGGATAGCCATGGGTCCTGATTGTGTGGAGATGGTAAATGCCTCCCCAAGTTATTTAACTAAAAATGAGAAAATTCTTTAAATAAAAATCAGATTTCATTTGTGTTGAATACAATGGTTTTGACCTGATTTTCTCTGGGAAATCCAGAGCTCCACATCATTCTTCTCATCCATTATGCAGACTTAGCCTCTTCCTCTACAACAAAGAAAATTCAATTCCCTCTTCTACTCCCAAGGGATGGGAAAGAGAGATAGTCTATGACTCTCACATCGTGCTGAGGTGTTAATGAAATATCAGTAGAAAAGTTCATCACCTCAATAATCTATTTCTGTTTTGTTTGGAGGTTTTATCATTTTTTTGTTTAGCAGCTAAACTGACAAAATACACCATGAACACAGATCTGTAAAATGCTCCCAGATCTGTAAACAGCAGGTCGTGGATTACCTACCTACTTACAAGTAGTAGGACTTTTTTCAGAAGTTATCTTACAATAGTTAATAATGGGGTGTAGGTAGTTTCTTCACAAGTTTAGATGAAGGTCTCTCTTTATTATAAATCTTTTCTCTCCCTGTCAAATTATCTCCTTATTAAAAGGCCATAGCATCTTGAAAAAGTTCTGGAAATCAGTCAGCTTTGTTTTTTTAACCATCATCACCATTTCAGTCACGGCACTATTTAAAGTAAGAGTTAGATAGTGGGGGGGTTTTTCCCCTAAAAACATTGAATCTCTTTCACAGTACATATTCTGAATCAGATAAAAGTATTTAGATGCAAAGTCCTTCTGCCATACAACAATTTACACATATAATGTATTTTGTGCATCGGAGAAGTCACACAAATTTCTTAAAATCATGTCAAATTTCTAATCTTTATTTCATTAAGATTTTATTTATGTTAAAATTTCATAGAGAAGTTTCTACCCTTTATATTTTAACTCTACATTCATGCAACATTTAGTCAAGTAAGTAATAGCTGAATAAACACCAAAAAAGCTATTCCAAATATTTTCATTTCCTTTCAACCATTAGGGTATTTTTATCTTAAGAGGAAAAAAATCATATGGAAACACTTTTTAGATCCTATCATGCTGTTAGACAGAAAGACTTTATAATTTTAAAAGTCCAGTTCTGGTTTTAATGTCATGGTGTTCATTCTATGTTTTTTTGATGCATGGAAATCTTGTTTTCAGCTGTGCTACAGTTTTTTGTGACAAAAGTTACTAGACAGTATTTACTAGCATTAGATGAAAGATATGTTGACCTCTACAGGTTGTTGCAGCTTCTTGGGCCTGAGCAATTTCTGAATTTTTCTTTTCCTGTCCCAGACTATTTCTAACTCAAAGCTTTTATTAAAAAAAAAACAAAACCTGTAAAGATACATTTCTCTACAGCTGATTTTTTTCTTTCATTTTTTACCCTGTCTTCAGTGACCAGAAATTACTCCTTTCCCCAGTCCCTTCAAAACATTAATTTCACTTAACTATTTCATTTAATATAATGATTCTCCAATTTAACTGAAGTTCTAAACTTGAATATCACCTCTCAGAGTATTTCACTTTCTCTTCTCTTTCATTTATTTGCTTTTCAATCCTAAATAAAATGTAGAAGTATTTATAGGGAAGGCATAATTTTAGACTGAAATCCTCCCCAAACTATTTATAACATCATTAGCTTACAAATCATTCATCTACTTCACCTTCTGGCTACCAAGATGGCAAAGAAATTTTAGAGCAGTCACATTTTCCAGCCATTTCTATATGTCTCGTATTTTCCAAAGTTAATTTTCATAGTTTTACTTCTTGCTGGAAATTTCCTGGGGAGCAGGCACCATCTCCCCATTCAGCAGCTGTAGCTCATTTTTATTCAAGCTCTTTGCTATTCAGTCTCTAAGCTTCCTGCCTCAGCTTAGCACTATGAAGGATTCTACACAGCCTCACTAAATTTTCCTAGCTAGTAGATTGCTTTCTATTCTATTTCTGCTCTTACTTTTTTGAAAGTAAGGCCTCTCACCAACCCAGCACCACTTCCAGTTCAGCTGCTCCTGCCCTGCCTTCAGTCAACTGTCAGTCTGCTGCTATTTCCTGTAGCTTAGATGGAGCTATCAGACTTTTCCCTACTAAAAATGCAAAAAAGCCCCTAATTAATCAAACAGAACTTGAATAGAAAATCTTGTAGTGACTGTAAGTCACTGCTTACTATTGCATATTCATTCTGTATGTAAGAGTCTGTAATGCTGGAAGAGTGACCCTGTGATTCCATTTCATAGGGCTCCCAGCAGTATGAATTGTCCAGAAGGTTCAGGGTGTCACCAGGAGTCAGGAGCAGCTGCCTTCTGCGGCTCTGGGCCTCCTTTTGCCCTTCCTACAGTAGTTTGCACGAGAGGCAGAATTTGGCCCATGGCTCCTTCCAGGAAGCAGCCATTCAATATTCAAGCCCCCTGTGCCAACTTCCCTGCTCGGCACTTCTAACCTGGTACTTAAAGCCCAGAGGTTTTGTTGACAAGTAGAAAAGAAACTGTGGTGCTGTGCTGAAATGCTGAGTGGTGTTTGCACTGTAGCAGAAGAGGAAGAGAAGGAAATATGTAGATGGCCCTTCCCTGACCTCAGAGAATCAACGACTGATAATGTTAAAGCGTGGATCGATATGCAATCTGCCACAAGTGTCTGGTGGCTTATTCAGACCTTGACAAGGAAAAAAGAATTTCCCATCCTTGCTTTAGGGAAAGTGTTGATATAAAAACAATTGTCAAAACTTCATCATCCAACCATCTGATATTGATCCTTACAGTCAGCCAGTGCTGTGGATTCTCCAAAAAGTCAACACACCATTTCTAGCAATTGATCCTATGCAATAGGAAACCACAACACCAGCCTGTCTGAAAACACACCTTTTCCAAAACACAAAGGAATAAAAATCCAACTACCTGTAAGAAAAGATGAGGTGTAAGACACATTGACTCTCTTATGAAATTCTTCTAGAGTCTGATGAGGTTGGTCTCTCTATGGACCTGGGTGGAGCCCAATGAAGCTACAGAGGTTCACAGGACTGGAGGAGCTCATGCAGCTGCAGTCTCTGACTGCAGTCCTATTTGATGTGGGGATATCATTGATCAGTTCTTGTAACACAGCTAGTGTTTTCTCCTTCTCTTATCCAACAAAATATTGCCCCATCCTCCCCTAAAGTCACATAAAATAAATTCAAAGGCAGTGTTCTGATTTTAAGTCTGAGACCTCCATACAAGGCAGAGAAAAAATAAAACAGCAATGCAGCTCAATGCACAAAATCCTCTGTCACGGTAACAAAATAGGAAAAAACAGACTGTGAGAATTCTCACTCCTAGCCATCTCCTGACAAAATAAGTTAAGCTTGATGGCCCTGTTGAACAGACACATATTTAATAGGTATATAGAGTAAAGCCTAATTCCAAGAGCTCAGTATAGCAATTTTAAAATTGTATATATTTTCTGAATTTTTGGCACACAGGAGGGTCCATATACCTATTATTTTTTTAACTGTGACATTAAATATCCTCTTTTCTCTCTGCTTGTAGCCTTTTGTTTATCTCTTAAATATAGCACTAGACTTTTCATAGCCTTCTGCATGTGAAATAGACTTCTCTGCTACTCCCTCCCTGTGTGGTAAACTTGTTTCACTAGCATTACAATAATTTAAAGTCATACTGGTAAATCTTCCATTAAATACTTTGATACTGAGAACAGACAACACAATGCTACTAAAGAGTCCCTCTAAAAGACTTAAAATTGCTCCCAGATTTTGCAAAACTATTAGTTATTGTTGATTTAATAATCTTTTTTTCCAAAGTTGCATGTCCAGGTTTACTGCCAGTCAATCAATAGATAATTAAAAAACTGTTAAATTTCCCAAAATCAGTGAGAAGCATCCACAGAGTGCAAAGAACAGTATATGAAAACTGAAAGCAAACCACAGAGAAGGTGTAATAATATGAACAGATTACCCCAGGCCTTCCATTGGCAAAATGCCTAAAAGTTCTCTGTTAAGTAAGAGGAGAGTTAGATTACCAGGCAATGTCATTTGGTTGTGATAGAATGAAGCACTCTGAAACTGCTGTAGATCTGCAGGATTGCATGCTTTCCTTCCTCCACTAGGGTAAGTTTGGAAACTCATCTGTAGGATGAGTTTCTGCAGGGCAGGAAGAGGCTTTGAGAAAAGAGCTACGTAAAAAAGTGTGCCTGCCTGGAAAATGAAAGGGGAAAAAAAGAAAAAGAGAGAAAAAACCTCCCAAACTTTAGGGGTACAATTTTCCTCCCTTGATTCATCGTTAGGGTTTGTTGGACTCAGCAAGAACCCTTGAAATCACAGGCTGCCACCACTGTGCCACAGGCAGGGACACCTCCTGGCCATGCCTATAAGTACTGTTGCCAGAATCTCCGAGGGCCCAATTATCCCAAATGATGAGTACAAACAGCTCCCAGTGAAGCTAGTGGGAGCTACAGGTGCTCAATATTGAACTGAAAGTCAGTTCTCTTTGAGTCACACATGAATTGAGGACTGAGCTTCAGGAAGCTACATTTGAATATGTGGGGATTAACTCTTTCATGAGATAAAAGACAAGGAATAAGTTTTGTTTGATCAGATTACAATAAAAGCTATTCCCATTTATCTTTTTGAAAAAGGGAAGTGTGGGGTTTTTTTGGGGGGGTTTTTTTTGGAGGTTTTTTAATCAGTTATATTTATTAATTTTTTTCTTTTCAGACAATGCTCCTTGCAGGCTTAATGATCCACAGAGAAGTCCTGCCTGGTGGTGGTGAGCAAGCAGTGTTTTGGAAGACACAGATCAGTACTGATGGGAAAGTCATCATGGAAGGTGGCAACTTGAAGCTCAAGCAGGAACAACTGGCACAAGGACACTTTCATATGCCAAATCCCAGCACACTCCATTGAGGGCAGGTTGCATGCAGGTATGAATTACATAAAAGGAATTTTCTCCCTATCTGCTAAAACGTCTGCTGCCTCATAAACTGCCTGCACTCCCACGGTGACCTCCCTGTGACTGGCTCTGTGGAGTTTACCTGAGGTACAATTTATATACTTGCAAACCAACTGGTTTTTAGTTTGACTTTAATAAAGCCTCCTTATGTTACAGCTGTTCACTATAAATTAACATGAGGAAATCAAGTGCATCAGTAACAATTTGGCAACTGGTCAATAAGTAATCCATGCATAAACCATTTCTATTATCTGACATGATCCATAGATGCTGGGATGCAGGGAAGTCTATTTTCATCACTTGCTGGGAAAGCAGTAGCCTGGAATGGTAGAAAATAGCAGTGAGTGCTCCCAGCCATCCTCTCTACCAAGCAGGTCACTGCTCCCTATCCCTGCGGGCACATCAACAGTGGTGCCTGGGCAAACTCTTTTTTCAAAGACTGTTTATAGACTGTCACAAGGAAAACAGCTTTTTTCCCCTGTGGACCATAAGAAAGGAAAGATACTTCTTAGAAGCCAGAATGTGAAAAATCTTTTGGCTCATACATACAATTTAGGGAGGAAATGTTTCCTGAAGCTGTCCTTTTCTCTTTTGTACCCATCTTGCCCAACACATCTTAGTGAATAAGTCTTGTGGATGGAGTTACATCAGAAATGTCTAGATAGTAAATTTAGTCTGATTGCTGCATCATAGTACACCTGACTCATTTTGAGAGGTTTTTAAGGTTTTATATTTTTTCTATCTGTTGCCACATTTGTAAGTGAATTTCAAAAGACATTTATAATTATTTATAGAAAGTGATGGTTTCCTGTTTCTTTTTTCCATTTAGCTTGCCAGAGATCTTGAGCGAGTTTATAAAATTGCTCTTAGAGCAAGCTCTGGCAGTGCAGTGTTCAGTATGGGTTACCTGAATATTACTTAAACAATAATCGTAGGTGTCTGGCAAAAAGACAACACAGGTAATGCAGGCTGAGTCTATTTGCAGAGCAGTAATGACCTAAAGACTAAAACCGAGAAATGCAAGGAAAATCTGGGACCCCAGATACAATTAAGGAGTAAACAGGCTGAGATGCAGAAGGGTAACCCCAGAGGGAGACAGGCAAGAGAATGATGATTAATATCACTATGTATTATACTTGATAGGGCCGGTCACAGCAATTACACTAGTGATTCTAAAACTGGGGAAAAGGTATATGGCTACACATATGACTCAGAAGACCTCTTATGTCCAGATATCACCTAGGTCATTGTAAAACAGTCCCTCTAAGGATTGTACCATGAGTTGTCCAAAAATACACATGCATGGAAACAACAATGAAGTTTGTTAAGCTGAAATTGTTGCATTGCTATCAAAAATGCAAATTTTACAGTCCAAATTCTTCTCTGGCTATTATAACAAAAGCATCTGCTCAGTGTTGTTACTCAAAACAAGACTGCCAGTCCTTTAAGTGAATGGGAATTTTGGAATAAACAATCAGGATGATTATGCTTTCCACTGCTGCAGGGATTTTTATTTACTTCTTACAGCTTATTAATATAGACAAGAAAAAAAAAAAAACAGATAAACATCTTTTGGTTGTACTAGATGGCAAAAGTCTATAATTACATCGCTCAGACTCTCATCAGCTCCCATCAGTCTAAGCTACTTTATGAACATATTTATAACTGCTGAGTATAGAGCAATTATGGGAAAACATTCTCCTTTCTGAATGCATTTGCACATTTAGCATGGTCTCATCTAATTAAAATCACTTCCATAAAAGTCAACTGGAGTATTTCCACTCCAGGTTAAGAAAAAGATACAATAGGAACAAGAAGACCCCAGTTCCTACAGGCAAAACTTCCATTTTAGCCAAGTACGGGTATTTGTAGAAATTACCTAAAACATGACCTGAATAGAAACCTCAGCTGAGAAAGAAAGTTGTTCAGCTTTATTTGCTCTGCAGGAGTCAAAAAGCATCCGGTTTAATGTGGGGTACAATGCAGGAAATTGTACTCTAAACAAACATCATTTGGGCACAAGAAATTAAGGGGGGAAAACCAGAGAAAGAAGATCCTTGTTCTGTTGTTTACAGACAGCTGAAACTGATCTCAGTGTTTTTCTGAAGTACTTTGTTTTCTGAGAGATACAGTAATGTATTTTAGGGTTTCCTGTGCCCTAAAAACTCTATGAATGCTAATATTCACAAGACAATGGAAAGAAGTTATAGGAAGAAAACAAACTTTGAATGCAGTTTGATAAAGCTATTAAGATAGACTATTTGATTTTAATGGAGAAAAAAGAAAAGACCTGAAGCACTTAAAAGTGAAAAGTTAACACAACAAGCAAGTTTAACAGGCTTAATTCATAATACCATATTAAATTCATATTGATTTTTTTACTAACCAATACTCCCTTTATCTAAACAACCTTTGAGAGTCAAAGCCTGGGGAGACTGCCAAAGACCACTTCATTAATACATTCAATGGGAATTGTTAAGTCTCACAAATATAACTAGGTTTTATTTATTTCTGGACAAAAGGCACAGTTAAATATTCCAGCTTGAGCCAGCTGGGCAACAAAATTTATTTTGGAGATTTTTCAAGAGGTGAAATGCCTTTGCTCACATGACTGAGAATACTTAGCAAAAGTTTTTAATAGCTGAGCAGAAACTACACACTATGTCATTGACTTCAAAGGCCTTTCACTTCCTCATCTTATAGGAGAAGCTTTTTCTAAAATGCTGGATTTGTTTTCTTTAAAGGAAAATCTATGGAATGTGTCTATTGACCAAATGTCAAGTACAGATGGAGATTTTTTCTTTATATTTTAAGTCAGATTCTTCAATGACAATCTTAATTCTAAGTGTAATTAGAGTACAGTAGTTAATGTCAAAGCATGTCCTGTGTTTTAAATAACTAGATTGGTGACTATGTTTTAATGAACTTGATTTGATCTCTGGTTTTCAAAATTAAGCAGGCAGAGAATATATACATATCATGTCAAAAACACAGTGCGGAGCACAGAGATAAAAAAAGAGGAACACTTTGGGACCATATTAAGAAGACAGGGTAATTATGTTTAAGGAATTCAAACTTTTAAAGACTTTTGTGACAATCTAACATTACTTTTCAGGACACATCACTATCTTCCATTTTCTTTCTCTGCATATTACTAATAAAACATTCATAACATTAAGTACACAGGCAGAATTTGAAGGACATAATTAACTGTGTGGCAGACCAGAAAAGGCAGTTTCTCTGATTCCTCCAGAAAAACAAAGGGGTGCCCAACTAATTATACAAATAGACAGTCATGAGAATAAGAAAGCCACTTTTAGCCTTGAAGTCACCACCATGGAGTGAGGAAGAACCAAATCTGCCTAAGGGCACCCATGCATTTCACAGGGCATAAGCAGGAAAAGAGAGTTGGCATACGAGCACCAAGCTCCAAAATGGATATGAGTTGGTATAGCACTTTTAACAACAAGCAGAAAAATTCCTCTTTCTCTTCCTGCTTGTCCCATTTATTTTACATTTGAAGAGATTTCTTAGTTTGGGTTTTTTTGTCTTTTCTTACTAAGTATTAGGTAAATGCATATCTTATCAACAAGGGTTATATACACAAATATGTACATCAGACAGTGAGCAGTATGATTTTTCAGTCTTATATAATCACATTACACAAGCCAGATTTACATTTAGACACTTCAAATAAATAAATCTAAAGAAATGTGAAAAGACATACAAGTAAAACTGGAAAACTGCTTCCCTGTTCTATGCAGACATACACACATATCTCTACACACCTACAGTTTCATGATAACCAAGCAATTAATTCCCAGTAATTACTCTAGCCTAATTGTTTTAGTTACACACTACCACCAATTTTTCCATAATTTCTGAGTAGCAGCAAGTTCCTGTAAAATTCCACTAGAACAGAACAGAACCCATGATTCTTTACAGCAGGGAAATATCCCACTCTGACATTGTCAAAAATTACATAAGACAATTTTTCTCCAAAAGGAAGGATATCTCATGCTTAAGACTGGACTGATAAAAGAAATCAGGTTATGTTCCTTACTATTTCACAGTGTTTCATTACGGCCTGAGGCAAGTGGTTTAACCTCTGTGTATCCACTTGCTATGACTAAAATGAGTGTAATAACATTTTCTTTCCTTTATTTTTTGTCTGCCTTGCCTTTGGGTATTCTCCATCAGGGCGTGTTTTTTCACTTTGACTTCAGTCCTGCTAAACTGCACACATTTCAACAGAATTACCCATGTACCTACTGTTGCACAGACTGAAGGCAACCTGCTGCACTAGAAAAAGCATGTACCACAACAAATCTTCAAAAACAGTGTGATATATATAAAAAAAAAAATACCTGCTTATCAATGCCATTCATAGTTATGACATATTTTTATGAAGAAATTGTTTACATTTTTATGCCAATGTTATTTGTATATTATAAAAAGTAGTCTAGAATTACAACTGAGAAATGTGATGCTTTAAAAGTACTCTTAAGCTTAGTTTCAGTTGTTTCATATACTGCAGCAAAGCTACATGAGCTCTAAGTCTGCAGGAGCAAGGCTCTAATAGGTGTAAGTACTAAGTATCTTAGAAAGTGACCAAACTCATTAATTCAATATTTCTAAAATATTTGCAAAGCAAAACCTAAAAGATTTACATTTGGTGTACAGTCAACATTGTGTGAAATTATGTTTTTGTAGAGAAAACCCACTAATCCTATAATGTAAGATTTAAGTAATTACTGTTAGAGAAATACTCTTAGTTCACTTTATTGATATGACCAAATTAATGTATGAAAATAATGAATTCTAGGACCCATTCAGCTCCTGCAGCAGCAAAAAGTGTTTACATGAAGGCCATTTTTTCTAGACTAACAAAAAAAAGGAAAGTGTGGCATGTCTCCAATCTCCAAGTAATTCCTAACCCAGAATATGCAATACTTTACTTTTTCTCTGCTTTTCTTATAATCTGTTTAGCTTGTAAACAAACTGCAGTATCATTATGGACAATAGTTATTAAGTAAATCTGCTCACAAAGCTGATTTCCTAGTTGACAGGAACCCTATCACTGGCCAACATTGCTGCTATTAATAGATCCCTCTAGTGCTTTACTGCTAGTTTAAGCACACTGCTCACACAAGCACTTTTATCCTCATTCTTCCCCTCCTGTGCCACCTCAGACCAAACATCTTTTGTCTCTCCATTTTCAGTGCTCCATAAAACAAATCTGTTGTCAATCTGAGGACACCTGGAATGAACTTAGCAGTGGATTCTTTGACCTTTTTAACACATGGGGGTCAAAAATCACCATCAGCAGTTGGAGAGAAAAATGTGAAAGATCAAAGTCCTCCACTCCCACTACTGTTCTTGTTTTCCTTTGTTGATATGTGCACTTCTGAGAGAAACCAGCAATTTTTAGCTCAAAAGTGCAAATATTTGATAGGAAACTGAGGCCAGATGTATAAACCTAAAACAAACAGCAAATATTTCTGTGATACTTCTAACAGCACTGGAAAAGGTCCTTTTTAACAAATAAAATCTTTCTCCTGGTGGGTTTGTAAATCAAACATTGTAGCTTTTATTAGTTGATAGACTGTTGATACTAAATAACAACTGACTTTAAGCCCAAAAGCAACTGCATGTACTCCTTTCGTTGTTGAACTGAGATATGCAAAAAGTAAACACCATAAATCATGAAAACTTTGCTTTGTACAAGTATTTCATGCTAGTAGTAATATACAATATTTTTATAGAAAAGGCAATCTTTTTTTAAAAAAACACCTTTTTCTTTTTTTAATCAATCTCTCTGCAAATCTATATCCAACAGAAAATTATTCATTTCCTTGAAATAAAATTTTTCTCTTTTGTTTTCCAACTATTATTTTTCTCTGCTGACCTTTATGTGGCCCAAATTTTAGAGGAATGTAATGAAAAAGCCTTCAAGCATCTTAACAGTTACAAATAGTTTATATTACAAACTGAGTCTATCTGAAATCAAATGTCAATATACATTTGGTCTCTTAAAAAGGCACAGCATTCGTTTTGAAGTATGTTCAGAGAAGTATTGAAGAAAGAAAAGAATAAGAGTACAGAATCAAAGAACATGGATTTAGTCTACAGTTGTACCTAATTTGTCTTGTAAAGTCAGACATCAAATTCTCTCAGCTGTTCCCATTATTTTGCAACTCAAAAGAAAACTGCATGAATATAAGTTGTGAAGTTGCCAGTGAGGAAGTAGATGATAAAATTTTAGGCACCCCATCATAGTATCAGCAAAGTCCCCTCTGATACAATTCTAATGTAAAGCCCCTTATTTCCTTAAACCGTTTTCTTTTGCACCACTGTCACATGGAGTGTCACAGCCTCTAAATGTGTTAATAATCTGAGTATCTTATTTATGTTCAAATGACAATTCTACCCCTGTAGTTACAGGTAAGCTGGCTGTGCATGAAAATAGCATAATTTAGTATTGAAATTTGTCAAAGATTTATTGCTTGGTGGCACAAGTATCTTTGGAGAAGCCAAAGCCTTTGCCCATATGCCTTACCCTCTTAGTAGAGAAACTAGGAAGATGCTGCATATCACCTCCTAAGGGACTTGAGAAAGGACTACTGCTAAAGACCAAGGCCTTTGTCTCAAGTAGGCCCAATACCAACACAGGGGTCAGACTATTTGTCTAATTTTTTAAAAGGGTAAAAGCCGAGAAATCACCCAGTTGTTGAGTTGCCTTTACACACTGCATACATAATACCTACAAAATCAGGCCATGTGCATTACAGTGAGTCAACTCTTAAAATTTGTGGGTTTAAGTCAAGTATCAAAACACAGCACATGTTGAAAATCACTAGATGATTTATCAACTAACCAAAACATCTGAACAAGTCCTTGGAGAATTATAAGGCAGAAGCAATTTCCACACCAGCTTAATCAATCCCCACTACAATTTCCATGATTTGATGTTTGTAGAGAATTTTGATCCAGTCTTAAGTCCCATAGCTTTACCATCTGCACAGCATTTTTATGAAAGGTAATTCTATCCCCTTTACCAACCTGTTAAATATTGTCATGGGAGGATTTATTAGTTTCCATGACTCCACACAATATTTTTTTTTCTCCCTCTGTTGTCAGATGGCAGACCCAAGTTCCTAATTTTATCAGTTGAAAGCACTAAAACCATTAATTAATAAAATATTCTAATCTACCTGTCCTGTGACTAAAGAGCAAAACTTGCCTTTCAGCCCACAGCTGACAACCTCTTTCACAGAAAGAGGGTGAGAAAAAGAAAGTTTATCTGTGTAATGTAAATATCTTCAAGTTCAGAACTCTAGTAGAGTTCCCACCTTTTCTAGTGAGAAAATCCTTCAGAAGTATGATCATATCAGAAATCTAATTGCCACAATTTGTTGGAGAAATGTAATATTCCACTAAGCTCTAAGCTTTTTAAGAGCTCCAAACTCATTTTACTTTTAAAATGCCACACACACTACTGATGATCTTTAATTATTATAGTGCAGTGATTAATAAAAGTAGCAATGCATTCGGCAGTCTAAGCACACACAAACTCTTTCTGCTTTAGGGAAGCCTGAAACGCACAATAGTGGATTCTTTCCAAATGTATTTATCAGAAAGCTGTTTATCTTCTGTGGTAGGCCTTGATTCATAGTCGTTCCATTCGTCTCAATGAATGCAGCACAAGGCCTTTAATACTCCCTGGTTGGGAGCTAATGCCTTTAGCTTTCCATTAGGTAATTTGAAAGACCTATTCATTTTTTTTCACAGTCAGCTAACTAATTCTTTAACACTTCATTTCAATACCACTAACACTTACTAAGGGATTGACTTCACTAAGTGAACAATCTCAGCTGTCTCAACATTTCATCGTTACCTGACATATATAGCTGTGTCTAAATCAATGAATCACACTGAGGGAGGTCTATCCCCTTGAGCATTTTTCTTTATTTTTACATCTAGTCCCAGTGCTCCTCTTCATTGTTCAATGTGAAACTTCCAAGATCTATGGAGAGTAAGATACACTTGCATTTTAGGCACATTTCTATACTGTTCTTCTATTCAAATTAAAGACATCAGTTCTCTATTTCAGCAACAAGAATTGCATTTCAACACACTTCCTTTCTGATGTACCTCATGGCAGAGATGGCAAAGACTAAGTTTCTTCTTTCGTTGTAAGGACAGTCACATATCATGATAACAGGCAAAGTGTAGGAAAGGTGAATTGCATTATTTGTTTACCCCCCCTCAGCTTGTCAGAATTCATTCTCTTTCAGCAAAATTCTATCAGGTGCACCAAGGATGAACATCAGGGATAAACTCATGAAAGTTTTCAAGTCGAGTCAGTGAACACAGAGTGAGTTTAAATTTCTTTTGGCATCAGCTTTGACTAAAAAAACTGTTAAATCAAAATGTAGTCATTTATTTATTCCAGGCATACTTTAAATAAGTGAAAAATCCCAGAATTTTATCTTCTGGCATGTCTGCCCCACACCCAGCGTATAAGGAAGTTCCTAGTAAAAGATACAAAAGCATATTAGAAGTAAAACATTGCTAAATCTAAGCTAATCTTATTTCAGTGCCTTCACTTAAGACTACAAAAGGGCCCTACCAAGGTGCAGAACATGCAACTTCTCTTGCCAGCCTGTTTGAGCATGGTGTCTTTGCAGATTCTGCTGCTCCACTGCCAGCTTGTTGGTGTCTCTAATGTATCACCAAGGTGTATTGCAAGAAGTTACTTGATCTGAATATTTTTTTAATCAAATTTGCAGTTGAATAATGTCAGGATTTTAACTTTTTTATACACAACAGCTCATCAGTAGTGCACAGGTTGTATATCACCTTGTTTTTAATGTAATCAGGTTTGCATTATACTTTAAAACAAACAAAAAAAAAAAACAAACCACAAATTAAAACCCCCACAACAAACCACCAACTGTCTCCTGGGAGGAAAATAATCAGATGATAAAAACTGTTTCTGGAAGCACTTTTGTATTAGCTTTAGTGATCTAAAGCATCAAATGAGCTTTGTCTTTCCAGAGGAATGTTAGCTGAGGAAGAAAAGCTGATGTTTGCCTGTAGGAATGCCTGTGACTGTGGTCCCTCCAGGGCAGCTCTAAACTCCTTTGTGAGTTCCATTTCTGCAAAAAGCAGAAGGGAACCAAGTCTCAAATAATCGGTTGGTTTTGTATGCTGAGGATCAGCAGTTGCCTTTCTACTCAAGTCTGAGTGAATTCCTTTGCCAGCAGAAAGCAGGTGTCAACCTAAATCCTACATTAAAAAATGTTATAACAGATACAGTATACTTTGATGTTTTACTGCCATAAGACATTATGCCTTTATACAATTCAAAGCTCGCTTCTCCACATTTAGAGTTTCAACATACTATTATGATAACTAAATAATTTCCAAAAACTTTTGTATTATAACTAAAAGGCATCCCAGTTTTCAAAGATAACTACAACTAATCATGACCAGGAGCAAGTAAGGAAAATACAGAAAAAGTAAATAAATGCAAACAAATTACATAAATATTTTCTGAGTACAGAGTAAAGTACTACTGTCCTGAAGAGTGGGAATATGGATATATTATCTTGGAATCTCATCATTATGATAGATTTTTATAGTGAAAAACAATGAAGTCTTGTATAAATCAAGACCAATTCACTTTCTTCATGACTGCAAAGACTCTTGTTACTTTTACTGTCACTTCATAGGAAATGGTAGAACCAGCTACACATGTTCAGCATTGGAACACAGAAATTACATTATAAGATTATAAGACTGAGTTCTTTTAACTCAGACAAAGCCCTCTTGTTAGCAAATGATACTTTTTATTTGGCCACAAATTGTAAAAGCAGATAATATTTTCCATTTGTATCATAAATATCATCACTGGATATGAAAGCCAGCTATTGCTTATTGGCTGCTTATGTACAATATGATTCTTGAGAGACTGTCTGGTTTTTTGGATACAGAGATGGAAGCATCAAATGAACTGATATTTACCAAATATCCTCAATGCCTGTGGGAGAACAGGGTAGGAAAGTTGGTGTTCCTGTACTCCAGCTCCTGTGGCTTCACTAGAGGAACACATTTCCTAACTTTAAGCATACTCGTTACCATTTTTAGATGAAAAAGACAGGGAGGAAAAAGAAAAAATGGAGTTAAAAAGAGTGGCCATATGTTAGCCAAAATATTAAGTAAGCCAGTCTTGAATTAATGTTGATCTAATTCTCTCTCACCCACTTTTCCAGAGTATATTTTAACAAATAAAAAGAAAGTCATCATTATGATAGCTTTGTGAAGCTGGACCCCCCTTGAGTAAAATACAGCTATCTGGAGGATGAAGAATTAAAAGTCACCTACATTATTTTGCAAAATTCCTACATAAATAAAATGGATTTAGAAGAGAATATGCAACATCAAAAATCCATTCTCCAGTCTCAAATAACTATTCCAGTAATTTTTAAGAGTTTCATAAATTCTAGAAAACAAAGCTGAATCTCAATTAAGGGCCGCTGAAGGGAGAATAGTATCCTATAACACTGACATCTGGACTACTGCTAGCGCATGTAATGTATATCTGTCACTGACAGCTTATCAGGTTATATATCATTCTGAATCATTAGTCATGTCTTTCTCAGCAAGCACAGGAATCTGCAAAACCAACACAGACATAGAAGAAGTACCTCTGAGAGGACAAACTCACTTATATGTAACAATCTTAGAAGGTAATCACAAGCCATTAATATAATGCAGAGCATAAATGTCAATACAAATAGTCAAGTGTATGTCAACAAGCACGGTATAGACATGACTGACTTAGACAATCAACTTATGGCAAATGATAGCTTTGTATCTCCAGCTATGGATACACACCTAATCTCCATGTGCTAAAGATCTAATAGGACAAAATTCATCATAATTTCATAAGGGAGAAGGGGAAAAAAATCTGTTCCTATTTCCATAGCCTTGTAAAAAACCTTCTGAAAAACATCCAAGAGAACGCAGTGTGCCCCAACGCAAACTTATTCAAGATGTAACTAGCAGATAAAACCCTACACATGACACCGACTGGTTAAACAGAGGCAGGCTCTACATGCCTTGTCATTTGATCATGACAGAGATTGATCATTTCTGTTACTGGACTAGACTGTAATGAAAAGCCTCATGAATGTGTTAAGGCCATTTTAACAGCTCACTGGAGACCCAAGTGTGGAAGGAGCATGCCTAAGCCGAGTTCCACAGGCAGTCCATGCACCATCATGAATAATGAAGTGTTTTAGGCAAAAAAAGAAGATATTACAATGACTTTTTTTTTTCTGCCACAGATTTTTTTTTTTTTTTGAGGAATTCTACTTGAATTGATTGAATATTTTAGGACTGGGGAATACATTTAACCATTTGGTTGAACCCTCAACCATAAACCGGTTTTCTCAAAAATAACTTAGTCGAAGAGGAAGGAATTCATATACTTTTAGGACAAAAAAAGCATGAGAAAGCCTTATAAAAGACTGCTGTGAAGGGCTGTTGTTTGCAAACACTTAACTAGCACAGCTATTAATTCCCCCTAAAACATGGCAGGGTTTTTTTCAAATAAAACACAGTGAAATTGCTGTCAAGAAAGGTACAGCACAAAGGCTTTCCGCGTAAGTTGGGAGTATGACATATATCAATAAGTTTAGGATAATGTTAGAAGATATATAGTAAAAACAGTAAATTATTTCTTTTCTCAAGAAACAGAAGTCCTAAACACAGTCATTTAATTATTAACATTTCCTGCCAGCAACCAAATACTCAAATACAAATTTTAGAAATTACATGTTTATACAATCTATTTGGGGTTACAGTTCTGGTTAAAAATTTCCCTTCTGAAGTATATGCATTAAAAAAAGGAGCAAGAGTTTATCAGAAGAATGATACCTCCTAGACTCTATTCTCCCAGTGTCATTATCAGGTCATACCCATGACAAAATCAGTTCCTCAGTTCTGCCATAAATGACAATCTCATTATCATAGTAGAATGATAATAAAAAAATAAGACAATGTAGGGACCACTGAAAATTCTGAAAAATCAAGAATTATTTCAGTGTGAATAATGTTTTATTTAAGTGTTCAGAACATGTTATCTAATACTTTATTAAAATCAAACATTGAATAACATTCAAATGTGAGTCAAAATATTTTGAGTAAAATTAGTTTAAATTAAAATACTATATAAGCTTTTCTATGCATTTCAAATGAGTCATTTTATGAAAATAAACATGATTTTATTAAATATTTAGATGTAGCCAAAACTGTATTTCTTACTGGAAATGCTAGAGTTGTAAAATTTTGTCCCACTCTTTTGCTGTGTAGGGGGGAAGTGGTAAATGTACAGATAACACAGACCCTGTGATACACCTACAAATATGGTCTATTCCCCAGAATCGACCAGATTCATAGTATCACATTTTTACAATAAAATGTTTTGTAATTGATGGCTTTGAAGAACCGACCCATTTCAATTAATGATCCTCATCACGCTGTTACACATTTGAACCGAAGCAGCATGCTTTATTTGCTGACAGTATTCAGAACTGAGATTATGATTTAATTTTGATCAGAGATCTTCCTGTTTTGCTTAGAACAAGAACTACAGTAGCAGAAGTTAGAAAAGAAAAAATAGCGTATGGCTGATTGACTGGCTGAAAAAACAACTGCCCTTTCCTTTAAAAAGCCTTCCACCAAATATTCAGTTGATGCTTATTAGCAGCAGGAATTCATGGAGTCTGTACTCACAGCATCAAAGAGAATGCAGGAAACAAACGTTAACGCTTGCCTCGATGCAGGGGAAGTGCCATTCTCTTAAATGTATCCATAATATCATGTGGATTAAAAGACAATTCAATATGTTTTCATATATATCCAATGAATAGAGCCTAAACCAGAAACAGAGATGTGGGATTTTTGCCAGACCCCTTTGGTAAGGAATGTCTTAGAAATGGCCAGTTAGAGCTAAGTAAACAGCTTACGTGTGGGTTCTCCCCAGCCAGCAGGAGTCATTCATTAGGGGCCTTCAAGAGATAAGGAAAGTACT
The DNA here is from genome assembly GCA_013400415.1 of Scytalopus superciliaris. Classification (NCBI taxonomy): domain Eukaryota; kingdom Metazoa; phylum Chordata; class Aves; order Passeriformes; family Rhinocryptidae; genus Scytalopus; species Scytalopus superciliaris. Next base: position 32,253 of record VXBX01001907.1, on the reverse strand, counting down.
GACATGCTTGGGGATAGCAGCTAAAATTACACACTCACTCTGCACTCCTCGGACATTTGTCACCATGAGATATAAACATTTATGTCAGTGATAACAAACACTTACTTTATTTGCCTATTCTGAACACCAGTGGAATTTAAGGAATATCACAGCAATGTGTTATGTTTCTGCTAGAGAAAAAGGATAACACAACGGCAGTGGTTTTAGATGCTATAAATCAAATGGTACAATCTCTCATGCCAAAAGTGAAAGACTCATAACTACCATGTAAATATTCTTGATCACTAGACTATAAAAAGGTGACTATAATACAATGATTAACTTTCTGTACAGTTTGCATGTGACAGAAAATTCAATATTTTCATCTTAAGACCAGTGGGAGTTGATGATCAGCACTTTAGTTGTGTCTCTTCATTGCTAATTTTTGAGTAATTCCTAATGCTAATTCAAATTTTCACACTTGCCTACAAAACAAAATCAACATATAAGAAATTTAACACACTGCAGCTTAAGCCAGAAACTTTCTCTAAAACTGAGTAGAGTAAAAGTATATTTGAGTGATGATATTTTAAATTAGAATCATGGCATTTGACTTCTCACATTTCGAAAAGGATTTAATCTATGAACACTAAACAGGATTTTTAGCCTTGCAGGATATATAACAAACATTTATTGAGGAAGTTCATCTTTCAAATTCTTACCGATAAAGCAAGTTTGTTATGACTGTGGGAACTTATATTTACAAGGAAAAAATATAGTTCACTTTCAAAAAATCCTTTCAATTCAAAAATAAATAATGTGAACACTAAGTGTCTGTATGGTCTGGAGATGCTCTATGCCTTTAGTATTTGGGTGACATTTCCTGTGTATTTGCTTACTCTAAAGTATATTTGAATTTTGGAGGTTCTACAGTGTTCTCTTAAAATGCCACTGCTCTGAAAAGTGACTTCAAAAGACAGGATCTTTTGATGTTTGTTGTTTCTTAGTGATTTTGGTATCAAATGTGTTCCAGTTGAAAGTTAAAAAGATTACTCGCTTTCTGATTGTTAGATCTGTGAATTGATCCTACTTGCATAAAGTCAAGAGGCTCCCATTGCTAAAATGTCTATAGGATTTCAGTGGTCTGTATTTTGTTGCAATTATATTAATTGAGATGCCAGTGTCACTCAAGAAATGTGCAGTCTATCAGTATTATTACTTGATGATGCAACATAAAGAATATCATCTTCTCTTTACTTTCAAAATTCTATATTCTTAAGCAGGTAGATGCAGTTGTTTGCACTGCAATCTGTGGAGTAAAAAAACCAACCAAACTTTGAAGTAGATAAGTGATGCAGCTACTAATTTTAGGGACATTTTTGGAACTCTTTTTAGACAAAGATGCTACAAGATTAAGACAAATCCTTTTGCTGTTGATTTATGGATTATACAGAGGGATCCTGAACACGTAAGTCAATTAACAATTAAGGGGGCTTCCACAGTGACACAGAATACTTTTTCTTCACCTTTGCTTTCAGGCTGTCCCATGCTTTTCCAACTACGTCTGATTCCCCAGGGCTAAAGTGGAATATACTTATTACAAAGCATTTTTACTATACTTCCACAGAAGCTTTTTAGATACAGTCAAATGCTGTTTATATGAAGGATACAAAATTTTGACTCATATTTTTTCACCCTGCAACTTTGATTATTGAAAACTGAAAGGAAATCAATCAAGGCTGTAAGTTGGGCAACAGAGCACTAGGCCAGCACACTACCTTGTTTGGCATAGGAACAAGAAAAATAGTGCCAACTGAATTTACACTGTAAATGACTCTAGATCTGTCCTTGATAACTACACCTTATCTATCATTAATGATCTGCTTACTATTTGAACAAAGCTAAAGTCCTCCATTTACATATATAGTAAACATCTCTTCCCTTAGCAAACAGATTTGACTCAGTGTGTCCTAGACTGTACTAGACTCCTTAGTATACAGAAGACTCTCAATTTTCCCTTCAAAAGAAGGTTATTCTCTAGAGTCTATCTTTTCAGTACAAAAAAAAACAAAAAACAAAAAACCACAAACAATAAAAAAACACCACACCAAAACCCTGTGTTTTTTAAATAACTTAAGTACCTCAATCTCTTCTGTAGTCTCAGTGTAATTTTCAATTTTTATTATTTGCAATCTTACAAAAAGAAAAAGCAACCCCATTCTGTTCAAAACTTATATTAATAAGACATTGCCTAGCAGAGTTCTGTGTCTAGAAGTCACAAACACACATTCAAACTCAAATACCATTTAGTGACTAATTTTTCTCTCTCAACACCTGTAGTGTCCTGCTAACTTTAGTCAAATCCCCATAGCAAGGGTGAAGGTCATTCTTTGACTCTCTCTTGTAAACAGTTAACTCAGTAAACATTTCCCCTCCCTTGGCTGCTTTTTAAATTTTGGTGTCTAGAGGCTACCAGACTTCTCACGTACATCAGTTTCAGGTTGACTGTATGAGTTTTAATTTTTTCCTGCATAATTATGGAAGGATTTACACTCCTCCTGAGTGCCAGATAGCCAAGGACATTGAGAGTTCTATACAAGCAACAAGTCAGTATGAGGCAGATGTAGTCAGATGCAGGTATATTCTCCCCTACAAAATAAAAAGAACTGCTGAGATACATCAAGGTAGTTTATCAGTAATTTAAAGACAGAAGTGCTTACAAACAATTGAATGTAGAGAAAACAAAATCTTGCAGGCCAAAAAATGCAGAGTTAATCTTAACCTGTATCAGTATTCCTGTCATCTGAGCATTGCTTATCATTGTCATGTACTTGAAATTAAAATGCTAAAGACAAATCTTAGCATGCAAAGCATCTTCCAGAAGATAAATCCAAAAGGAGTGAGAAGAATTAAATCAACAGGTGAGTTACATTCATTTTGCTGGTTCAGTTACAGGCTGCACAGCAGTCTTCAGGAGCATAAGAAGAGTGGATGGAAAGAATATGTAGTTTCTCAGTGAGACACTATTTCCTATAGGGTTGTTCTTATCCTATCCATTAAAACTCATAGCCATGAAACTCAGATTATGGTGAACTAGGATTATATTAAATCCTTTCTTACTTTATGAACATGGGTTCAGTTTCTCTCTCAGTGTACACTGCAATATTGCTACTGACTTCTGTGGTATTTTACCAGCTCACATTGGCTTAGGCTGGCTAAATAAGTATTAAAACTGTTGGGTTTAATACATTATTAGTCTAGAGGTTTCCTTATATTCCCTTTTCATCTGTTAATTGAGGTAATTTTTATTATCTGTTTTTCTCTCTAGCTAATGACTCAGCACCTCTTTCAATCCCTGCTGATTAACATTTTATTGTTTTGAATGTTGACATAAACATGTTTATAATTGTTCAATAAATACCATACCATATAGAAAAAAAACAGAACAAGTAACTCTATAAAGTAAAAGACTATGAGTCCTTTATGGAATCTCATTTAAAATGGATCACAGCATCCTATTGTATCCTGTTACAATATCAAAGGCATTACGCTTAAATTAAAGAAGCAGAAATAAGGGAAACCATCCAGACGAATGAAAATACTTGCTCAGGGGAATAGCTTTATTCTAATCCTGAAATTGTATATATATGAAAATCTTCATTATCAAATAAAATCCTGTATGTTGTGACAAGGCTTCTTCTAGTAATCCACAACTGAAATTTCTGGTAGTCCTCTGGGTTAAAAAAAGCCCCTTGGCCAATTTATATCATAGAAGTAAGATCCAGAGAGAAAAAATACTTTGAGGATTTGAAGATTCACACTACTTTAGTAGCTGTGCTTTTAGCTTTGTTTTCCATGTCATCTGCTCTGAGAGACTAAGATTCATTACCCTCTGTTCCTTTATTAACTGTGCTATCAAAGGCTTATGATCCCTGCATGACTTCAAGATCTCACTTCAACATCAACTTGGTTCAAGATCGATTCCATTTTTGTCAATATTATTCAAAGACTCTGGATGTGCATCTCATCTTTTATTTAAAGCATCTATGTACTTTGTCATGCCATGGTAAGTACACGTTTGATAGAAGCAGATACAGTTCTACTAACTTCAGCTGGACTGAATCTACTGAAACTAGAACTGAACACAGTCAATTGGCATTCAAATAATACCCATCCACATGGGTAAAATCCATGTTTATTCTATGGTCATCTCTAAATAATATGTCATCAAGTATATTTTTATTAGAAAACTCTGTTTGTTCCATGAATAATTATAGGATGTGATCCTAAAACACCTCAAGAATTTAAGATAATAATCTTTAATCATCAGCAAATCCAATTAATTTATGGTCTTCTGTATTTACTAGCTGATCACAAATAAATCAGAAATATCTACCAAACTATATTAATCAGCAGGATCAAATCCTTATTGGTGTTGACCGTATGCTTATGAAAATACTTTTATATGCAAAATAAAAATCAATCAAGAGATTTTCGACCACTCACACTAGATTTTAGTTGTGTGATTAAAGACCCTCAGACCCTCATTTTCAGCGTATGCTCACACTCTCCATTGTAACATCATTCCCAGCATTCACTTCCAACTGGCCACTTCCTTTGCTCTTCCTGTTAGAGGTCATTGTTACACTGTCTTTCAGCAAAGGGTAAATTTTGCCCCCAAATAAAAGCAGCAAATATGTCAAAAGAGCAATGAAAAGATAGAACAAAATCAGTTTAAAAATTCAAGTAGTACTGTCTTGTAGCATTTTCTTTGTTCTAGCAACTGACTCTGAGGATCACACCCGAGAACACTGTGCTCTGAAACGATAACAGAGAGATTAAATAATGCAGCTGGTTAGATAGGAAGAAGCCCCTAGAATCTTCCTAGCAGGCTGTGGTTAATTTAGCAGGTTTCATTCTCCATCAGCCTGATCCTGGTTTATCTCATCTCAATACTGGGATAACAGAAGATGTGAGGTGGAGAGCTGAACATCCACACTGGAGCCTTTTTGCAGCCAGCCCCTCCCTGCTCACTCCCAGGGTAGCCTTCATTGCTGCCCAGACCACAACAGAGACGAAGCACATCCACTGTCTTGGCAGCTGTGCTGGACCCTGGGCTCTCCCTTTGTGCCGAGAAATAAGCCATCAACTTAACGAAATCATTGATGGCATTTCAAAGGTTAAAACAGCACTGCAAGTATTCCCTCTTACTTTCTCTCATCTCTCTAGAGAAGACACCACTAGTTCTTTGAAACAGTAAATAAACCTTAAACCTTTACGTGTTCAAAGGAAACGCTGGCTTGTCTCAGAGAGTATTCCTTTTGACACAGCCTCCAAAAGCCTGCTCCCTGGCAAGTTCATCCTGTTCCTCAGGCAAGACCTGGGTATTCCCTGCTGTGACAGAGCAAGCCCTTCTTCCCCTTCTCCCTCAGTGGAAAGTACATCTTCTTTCTAGCCACAGTAACCTTTGACTTTGTCTAGAGCATAACAATATTCTTTCTTTTGAAAGCTTCCTGGAGGACTTCTTCCTTTAAAGCACAGAATTGCCCTAATTGGACCTCCAAGAATGACTGTCGTCTTTTTTTCATATTGCTTTAAAAACCCAGTATCCTCCTCATCTCTCTATTCTGTGGTGTTAGATTTAGTCAGGTTTTAGATTAAAATAAATTAAAGGCAACTGCATGAGGTTAAAGGCCCTTTATGGTTTAAACCACTGTTATTGCAGCAGCTCTCTCTCTACCGTGACACTATCATGCATCCATCATATTGTCAGTTCTCTTTTCAGTGTACAATTGACGGAGAACAAGACAGAAACAGTCCATCAATCTAATGTCACAGCTGTAATAAAAGTCTGCAGAAAACCTGTAAAAATGCTTACATTCAGCTAGAGCATCAGTGTGCTGGCTGGTGTAAAGTATTCAACAGACCTGCAAAGAGGTAGCGTGTCACATGGAAAAACTGCCATTGGAGGCATTTTGCAAGTACTAAGTGCTTGCCAAAACCTCACTGTAATAACACAGGAGAAGGAGAACTGCACAAACAAACAAACACTTCTGCAGTTCCCACACTAAAGCAAAGATAATTCTGCTATGCTTTCATCTGTTGGGCTGTGTCTATTACACTCATTAGTACACAGAAGGACAGAGCCACACAAGCCACAAAACACTTGTCTAGTAACTAATTCATAGCGATTAAACATACAACTCTTCTCAATGAACAGATAATTTTGTATGTGTTTTTTATGTGCACTATCTCTTTTCCACACTTGGAAAATTAGAGACAACATACCTGACTGTGGATTTCTTCTACAAAAATACTGAGAGCCACAGCAAAGAGATTGCAAGCTTTCAGAATAAAGAACACATAAGAGGTAAATCCTCACTTCTAGTTCACAACATACAAATTCATTCCATGGTAAACATGTTTTAGATACTCTGCTCACAAATGAGAGGCATGTACAAGAAATATGAGACAAAAGCCCTGCTATCTACTACTATTCATATTCCTGGGAACAAAAATGCTACCACAAAAGTAAACTAAGGAAACAGGTAAGTGAAGAGACAAAATCATCAAGAGTATGTATATTTAGGAGGCAAGTAGAGAAGCATAACAAACCAAATACACCAGCAAGAAAAGGATGTCTGAGGAGACTGGTTCATAGGAAAAATATATGGAAGAAAAATCTACTTCAGAATACAGTAAATTTCTAGAAATATATGTGCAGGTTATACTGTTTGTGGTTTGGTTTTGTTTTGTTTTTTTTAATTAAACCTGATATGAATTATATTTGAATTAAAGGAGCTACCTTTATTTTAAAGAGGATCAGGAAATACCCCCATCATCCTATTCACTTGTAAGAAGAAAGCAGTTGGTATATTAAATTGCTGCTTTGCCAAAGGGAAAACTAATCACAGAATATCTTTACAGACATTCTAACAGATTACTTTTACTAATAAAATAGAGACTCATTCTTTAAATTGCTTGTTTCTTATTTGTTTTTTAAGTGATTGGCTTTTCTTTAGTACCATAACCTACCACAAAAAGGTGGTTACAAAGCAGCTAAATTCCACAATTTTGTCCAGCTTTCTTCATAACCTCTTTGTCAAAAATTTACTGGAGGCATGGTTTTACTTATCAAATCATAATCAGATGTTTGCAGGGTGACCCAGAATATGAGCAATGGCAGCTGTGTCTCAGACTTTGTGTCGCAAGATAATGATTTGAGTTAACAAAAATTGTTTTGGTGAGGTCATGAATCCTTCTATCGTCAAATAAGAGTTCAGCAATCTGGATAATGAGGAGCAGCAGGAAAAGCAAGTGAGAGAACAGAATGAAAAACAAGATTTCTACTTTTTTTGAGTCATTGAGACTAAGCCTTTAACTGTTTTAAGAAATAAGATTTTTCTTCTCGGTTTTAAATAGCAGTTCCACTTCATCATTTATGTGGACATAGAAAAACGTGCTATAGAGCCAAAATGAGAGAACTGCTAAAATCTGGAATTTAGGATAATTCTTACCACATTGGAAATTACTTTCTTTATGATAAATATGAAGGCTTTTTTGAAACAGATTAACCCAGAAAGACAAGGGGGAAGGTGAGGAGTCTTTTATTACCCCAGCAAACACAGTGGTTATGATGTTAAAAGACTCACAAAGCAAAGAAACCTTCTGCAATGCAAACAAAGTTCACACTTACATTATGGAGCTGAGTCCTACACATGACCCTCCCCCACCAGAGCCACACTGCACACTATGTCAGTGGTCATGCCCTGGTTGTTCTGTACTGTTAAGCAGTCTTTGAGCATTTTGCTTCTACCCTCCGCCCCCTGTTATCAAAAACCTGTAAGTGCTGCAAAATCAGCTTTATGTCACACCTCCACCTACCTGAATAAGAATCAATTTACTGGAGCAATGGGGTTTTAACGGAATTTCAATCAGTTTAGCTCCCGATATGTTAGATCATGTGAACAGAAGGCTTTAAATGAGGGTTGAATTCACCTTCTCTGACAACAAAGATGCAGTAGAGACAGAGAGTAGTAAGGTTGGAATACCACCTTGTTAATAAAGGCACTCATATGACAGAAAGAGCCCATTTGGTTATTGCTTCCAGAGGTGATATATTACCTACATGGCTCCAGAATTATATATTTACAAAAATAATGCAAGATTTCTATGATATTGCTGTTTAATGAGACCATGAAAGCCAGGCCTTCCCAGGCACAGGAAGAATTATCATGCATGGGCATGCAAAGCCTCTGTCCGACTAAATACCCTCCAGGTGTCTGGGTTTGGGACCTGGCACTACAGCACTGTCCTCTTTGAAGTCCTCTTGCCTCTGGCCACTGTGACTGGCCCCAGCCTCTCTAGCACAAGAGATCCTTATCTATTTTAAGTTCAGAAGATCAGTACTGATCTCCAAGATGTTGCATGAGCTTAAGGAAACACTTTCTGAGAAAGTCAGTAGCAAAAAGTTCCCGCTTTTCTATATAATTGACCCACATCCAGATGCATGTGTGTCTATCACAGGTCCTTCATTCCAATAGTTTTTCTCAGATAACAAAAATGTTTGGTCTACTCTGACTCTGAATAAGTGGCAGCACTTCAACCATTAAAAGAACTGTTCGATATGAAAGTTACTAGTGTCAGTCTTTATGGGAAATAATTTTTCATTGAAACAAATATAAAGGAAACTTATAAAAAATAAGTGGATATTGCAGATTGTGTACACATATTATTTGTTGATTTTAATTGTTAAGTCTCACCCAAACAGGATTTTGCAATTAGTCTTTTAAGTATTTGATGCCTTCTCAGTGCAGTGTTAGGCAGGACAGCTTTAGATAAAGAATGTTCAGATGTTTGTCTTAGATTAAGTAGGAGGGTGTTAATTGGCAAAATAGTCTCTAATTTTCATATTAAATATAAGTACATGTGACATATTTTCAAGGAAGTGGCAACTAAGTTCTATACACTGTGGGGTTTTTTTGCTCATCTTGAAATGAGTGACATAACTTCTTGCTAGTGTACAGATGGTCATTTATTTCCAAGCCAAAGTAATGGCAGTTTTTTTCCCTTGCTTTTAACTAAATTTATCTATTGTTGTGTTAGCTTTCTTAATTAGAGGAGAAAGTATAATTTAAAGGTTCACTTGGGATAAATTTTCCAAATTACCCCATAGAGCCTTTAGTCTTTCTGACTCTTGGGAAATCCAAAAATCCTGATCTTATTTTGGCAGCTCCTGTTTTCTGAGTTTTCTTCTTTTTCTTTTTAGCAGACAATGCCTTCCTCCAGGTCTCCCATACAGACAGTAAATGGGATGCCAACATCCTGTATGGCTGTTAAATTCTAGTTCGCTCAACTCATAGACACTCTCGTTTCCACATGTTTTCAGTGGTTTCTGTGACAGTCCTTATCTCACAACCAACTCATTAAATAGAATCTTCAGCGATCTTCTCTGCCCATTACATTGGAAGATTTTAATGCCCTCATATACTTGTTTGATTATACAAATATGGCTTTTCCTATTTCTAGATTTTCTATTTCAGATGTTATTTTTTTAAATGAAGTTTATGATTTCTTCCTATATTCCACTTTGAAGCATTTCAGGTACCTGCCTGAAAAATTACATTGACTTAAAGCCCCAGGCTGCTGTAAAAAGCACCCTGTGAAGACACTCTACTCTGTCTGGTTATTCATGGAGATCTGCATTCTGAAGATGGTTCAGTCCTGATCTTTCAGAGACAGTTCCATAAACTGAAACTGTATTAGAAAGCTCACTCCTCACTGCAGCAGGTGATTTAATTCAAATTATCAAGACATTCTGCAACATTTATAAAAACTATTTAGGTAACAGAAAAGTAACATCTTTCCATCCATCTTATAAAACATTGCCAGGTCTACTCAGAAGTGCAAGAGACTTCTCGTAAAGCCTTGACACAAACAAATTTTGATCATACATTCCTGCTCACATGTCACAATCTTAAATGAAGGGATTTTGATCCTTGCAAAGCCAGACCACTCTGAATTACTTTAGAGGTACTAAAAACATTCATTATCTGTGTCAGTTTGCTGTTGCTCCTTATTATTTTATTTAGATTTTTTTAAAGGGCTCACCCACAACTCTGTTACATTTTTCTGCTATTCATTTTCCTTAATCAGAACATTCAGTAAATAGTGTTGTTATAGCAATACTGCAACTTTTCATACAACCAAACTCTTTTCTACTGCAGTCTGTGCAAAATAATTTTAACATATTACTATCAATAGCTAAAGTGATCCATGGATGCACCTGAAATAGTCACCCCTCACTCCAAGAGCTGGTTTGCATGCTGGTGTCAATTAAGGGTACACATAGCATATACTTTAAGTTTACTATTCACTTTGATACATGTTGAATTAAATAGGGGGCTAACAACAAGGTGTGAAAGGGGTTTCTCCATCTTCTTGCACCACAGAGGGTGTTTCTCATTCTCAGGTCTTCAAGGACCAACAGAGTTCAGTGTTAAAGGCTAGAAATAGGTCAGATATTTTCCATTAAATATGTAGTGACCCAAATTTCTATGTGAGTGGCACAGTGTGTCAGTCCCTGCTAGTCCAGCAATGCAGAAATACCACTCTTTGGACCTAGGTCCACAGGATAGAATTTGTTTCCCCACTTTTTCCTTGTGCTTGACCCACATAAAGTCCTCTCAGTAAAGATTTAGTATTTGAATTAAATTCACTGATCCAGTGTATTTCTCCAGTGTGATTTACACTGACATAGAATGAAGTGATGGATTAGGCCCTGAGGGCTTTAGGAATGATGGGGCCTTTTGCAGGCCTTTTGGTGTGCGATGAGTTTTTGCCCACAGTGAATACATAAAATAACTAGCTAACTCTTTTACTTTGAATATCAGTTACAAGACCAAGGAGTCTTCATTACTCTACTGGCTGGGGACTGAAAGTTCCAAAATTAGAAATCTACTCAAGGAAAAAAATCTGGGCATGCTATAATTGAACTGGTTATGAAAAGAGCTGTGAAGAGACTGTACAAGCGAGGCAGCAAATGTACTACTCAACAGAACAGCAGCAGCAAAAGAAATAGACTCTGCAAGCCATTTCTAGGCCAAGGAGGCACAGAGGGGGATAGCATCCAAAACAATGAGAACAAAGGAGAATTAAAAGTGCTTTACCAAAGGATTAATTTCAAATGTCTGTAATAAAGATACACAAATATTTCAGCTAATTTATTCTTAAAATAACACAAATTAATCATACTTTTATTTGAGATCAAATGTTCTCTTATAAAGTTTGTCAGTGTCTTCTCAATAAATTTATCTTAAGGTAGAGATTCATTTTAGGACTTTTTTCCTGTGCTCATTCCTTCTAGTCAAAAAAGTTTTACTTCCCATTGCTCCCATGTAACTCACTGATTTTCTGTGATTAGTCAGGGAAGGGGCCAGTGAAGGAACTGGAATGATGCAAATCTTTTTGTTCACACTGTGTCTGTTCAAAAAATAGTTTTTAAAATTTAGTCTAAAGAGAGAAAAAGTACAGCAACATACACATCAGAGGTAGACGATGACAGTCCAGTCACACATATTTCATGTCCTGTTCATAATTCAAATGATACAGGCCTCCTCACTAGCTCATTTTACTGACATAACATTTTGGAAAGTTGTTCCAACAGCTTGGGAATTGCTATTACTATATATTAAAACAAAACAAAAACCTGTATTGGGTGTATCTGTGCTCTCTTGACCTTGTTATCATTAATTATTGTGTTGGAAATCAAAATATCATTTATTTTCTTGGATTAATTTCATAGAGATATCTATAGGTAGGTGGTGTGCATGCAATTCTGCCAAGCTACTTGGCTGAGCCAAGAGTAACTCTGCTGCAGAGCAACAGTCTTTGTCGCTCAGCACTCCTACTCCATCCCAGCTGAGTATTTCTTTCTTCACAACAGTTTGCTTTTCCCTTTGCATCACCTAATTGCTATCCTCTGTGGTTGGCTTTAAAGGCAAGAACACATGAATCAAGTCACTATTTTCTATAATAAAAATCCCAAACTATGTTTTTTTCTAGTTTTTAATTCCATTACTAGTGAGTAAAAATACAACATCTACTGCATACACTGATTAGCAGCAATGACTCTTGCAACAACCTAAGTCACCAATTTGAGAAGCGTTTTTGTGTCAACTTTACCAACTAAACTACGTGAGGGAGTGAGTCCATGCTTATTTACAATGGCAGCCCGTGTATGATGACTTTTCTTTTGCCTATCTGTATCCTAGAAGCAATGATGAAAGCTTTATTGGTGATATATGGGATATACAGCAATACACCCACTAGCATAATCTGGGATTTACACAGCATTTCTCTGTGGGATTTCAGCATATGAAACCAAATTTCATTAGTAATGGATCCCCTGACATAAACTCCACTTGCTTCTTCTACTCATGGTGCATATTAACAATACACAAGCCATGTTGCACCTGAGCACCACACAATGGGCATATGGAATGCCTCTTTTGTATAATGTGAGGCCAGCAACCAGCAGAGCAAAATAGATGCATTCTGAAGCATAACTGTAAAGCTCATGCCACAGAGAACACATTAATAGTTGCCAAATCTATCAGTATGCATACAAATATCCCATTATGGTGGATCTACAGTCGTATTAAATAGTCATCTTTCTTCCTATCAGTTAAATCAATCCATCTTTCCTTTTCCTAAAAGAAAGTATTCTGTATTCACCATAGTTGGCACTCAGTCTAATTTTATGAAAATCTGACAAAATAACTTACTTTTCACTATGTACTGCATCCAACCAAAGCTTTGGGCTATATTTGGGATGGCAACCCTACCCCACCCCCATTCATTCATTCATTAATCTGTTTTCCATAAATCTCATTGCATAAATAATGTAAGTTCATTATAAATATAACTAATAATGAATCTAGCTCCAAACTATGAATAAACTATACTCTGGAGCTTTTCCAGTTTCCAAAGAATAAGAATCTTGTCTGACAAATGGCTGAAGAACCAACCATTTAGATCTGACACAGAAATTTAATATTGTAATAGGAAATTTCTAAAATCAATATAATAGACAGCCTCTGCTGGATGCACATAAAACCCCTGAGTTAAACGAGTGTGTCACTGAAGCATTCAGAGACAGGGGATGGTTGGAGGCCCAGCATGTGTTTGCTGTAGTACTCTGCTGAAATGAAGCTTTTATTAAGCCACATATCTTACGGAAACTTTCTTTATAGCACTTTTTTTTTTCTTTGCCCTAACTCTGTTTTCCAGAAGAACTCTTCCTCAAGTTTCAGAGCCTGAGACAGACTCCCAGGTAGGGAAACAGAGAAAGCCTCACTGTCCCTTTAGCAATATCAAATGAAGCTTTGTAGTTGGGAATTTTTTCAAAATTTAATTAAAAAAAAAATGCATATTTGTCTGTTTATTTTTAAAACAGTTAATTTTGGGGGTGCCTAAGTTTTCTTGCAATAAAAAAAAAAAAACCAGATGGCAGATGATTCTGAGAGTTGCATTAGCAAATAACAAGCATAAAGTTTGCTACTCTAGCTCAAACGTTTTTCCTTCACTCAGAATTTCATAATTACAGAACTTGCATATAGTTTATTCTGAACTACTAGAGTTACTAAGAGATTCTACATAACATTAGTATTCGTGGACATCAAACAAAAAACTGGCTGAGGATGGCATATTTCCCTTCTAACAGGAAAATTGTTGTGTGAAACTGTACATAGTTCAAACAACTTCAAAAATAATGTTTAATATTTAAAGAAAAGTACTAGTCAAGGATTCCATAACTTCAGTAGATTTTATCATGTATTATTTACCTATTGGAGACCCTGAAACCTGCTCTATAACAAAAATGTAAAGATAGGTGCTGAAATAGCCCTTCTAATTTTATGATACCTTGATAGAAAGTATATTGAGGATTATTTTAGCAAAGAAAATATTTGATGGCATTATCATGTTTTTTATTCAATTAGATTTAGTTATTTTCAGTCACACCTGACTGAGTTAGGCACTTCTGAACTGAAGCCTAAAGAACAGAGAGGAAACACAAAATTGTCCTTCCTCAGTTCCCGAGTATGGTACTGCTCTCTGCCCTGCCTGGCCACTGTTCTTGCAGACTGAAGGCCACCAACTACACCACATCAGGCTGACAACTCTACGTGTTAAAAAAAATCAAAATATGTAGACTTAAAATTGATTTTAAACCTGCATGCGTAACTTTCCAATGAAATAACACTATATTTTAGAAGGGACGATACAACACAACAGAATTCCAAACCCTCTGGCCAGAGCTGTCTTAAAAATCAAATGGGACAGAGACACGTTCTCAAGTGTGCAGCAAAAGACAAGTTTAAACTTTTCTGTGTGGCCTTACAAAGGCATGGCCTGAATGAAGGAATCTCATTTTCTATGAAGGAGTCTCCCAGGTAGTGGGGCCAAAATAAACTTTCACTGCTCTTTCCCAGCTGTTCTGCTGCTACAGGCCAGGTCTGAGTGGCAGCCCAAGAGCCGCCCCAGCCGATGCCGCACACACAGCCCAGAGCCGGCAGCCCCATCCTGCCCGGGGCAGCAGCACTGCTGTACCCTGACACACAGAACGCCGCGCTCTCTCTGCTGCTGGAGCACTCCTGAGCAACTGGGTTTAGCCACCGTAGCAGCATGAAGGATACTGCAAACAGCAGATCTATCTCAGCACTAAGGTACACTAATCCCACCTGACTTGAAATGTTATACTTTGTCTAAAGGGGAATCAATGAGAGACGTTTCATTTGCAAGTAATCTTCAGTAGTGCGTGAGTATAGAACAGGAAGCATTGGGAAAGGAAAGGATTTGCTATTCTTAAAGTTATTCAGAAAATATCAAATAAAGACTAACTTTAAATACTTTGCTATTTGTTCATGGTAGACCTATAAGCAGAAAGATTTATTCAGCATTTATTCATTGAGTAAACTGCTGTGATTAATTTTTCAGTCATCAGTCTCTTTTGCTTGAAGAGACATTTAAAGAGCATGTGCAGTGAACGTTTTATGAGTTGCATTTCATATGGCCAGGAAGTTAGACAAGAGAAAGATGACCTTGCCTGACACAATTTCTTTATGAGACTATCTTCTCATTGATCTATGGCTCCACCAAGTAGAATTATGGTTTCAATGCTGCCCTTGGAACATGGGTCAAGTCATGTCACGAACATACATTCTTCCTTGTCAAACATCTAACTGATTCCATGGTTTGCAGAGCCAGTACTTGCTTCCAAATTTGATTTGCATGTTTTCAGCAAAGAGGTGCCTATGCCTGTACATGATAAGTAGCTGCACCTGCCTTCAATTTGCTCTACTACAGTTAATTTCCTAAGTGACGAGTTCAAATACTATAAGATGGCAATCAAATACTAGCAAGATTTCAGAAGCAAAGGTAAGGACTGAATTACTCTCAGCTTTCAACCTGTTTCCCTGGCCTTGTCCAATTTCTTGACTAAAACTGGAAATAAAGACTCAGCTCCACAAATATAGTTGTCATCTGTTCTCTGGGAAGCTGCAGAGTAGAAAAATGTTTCATCGAGACATGATGCCTTATTCTGGTAACTCTGAGCTTTATGGCCCTTGTTTTAAAACTGACAGAGAATTTATTCTAAATTATAAATACAGGAGGGTACAGTTAATATATGTATGTGTGAATCACAGAAAATATGTCTGGTGTTTTGGTTTTAACCAATTTTTTCATTTTTTTTAAGAACTACTATGTTTGTGGTGATAAATAAATATAATAGAAATAAAGCTTTGATATCTTGAAGTTCATGTTTAATACTTGATTCAGTTGCTATTGCCTGCTTTGGCATGACATGTCTGAGTACCAACTGGAAGCAATTTCAACCATCAGTATGAACAGGATCAACACACCACAATTACATTCCATGCTGATACATTAAGCTTGGTCTTCTGCAAGCAAAAGTTCACTTACCTCCGTTGTTTTCAATTGGAGTCTTAAATCACACAAGAAGTATGTGATTTCCAAAATGTGAAATAAATTTCTTTCCTAAATTGTACTTATAATTTGATATGAGAGATTATTCCAATGGAAACAGAAAGTTCAACAGAGCTTTCCAACATGAATATATAGAAATCATCATCCTCTCAAGATGTTTTGCTGTTTTATGTATGAATTGCTGTATAAATCACATGCTCAATGCAAAAGAAAATTCACTCTGAAAGAATCTAAAAGATAAAAAAAATGTAGAGAACAAAAGCTATAATGTGAATAACTAGCGATATGCAGGGTCCATAAATAGAGGGCCAAATATAATTTCATAGTATTTTATATTAACATATTATCCTCTTTTTTTACATTATAGCATTACCTTATACTACACTTTCCCAGTTTTCATAATGTATTTATGTAGGCCTGAGCACTCTACTTATTTTTCAAATCCTCAGTTCTGCCAAAAAAAGCCAAAAAGATAATAGTACATTTTGGTGCTACTGAAAAGTAGGGTAAGTGCTGTTACCTCAGACAGGAAAAGATAAAATTTAGAGAAAAGAAAATAGCTAATTTATTTAATATGATTAGATATAATACCTAGTTAAAATGCACCAGTTCTAACATACAACTCTTCCAAAAAATGTAGGAGTACAAAGAAGAGAGGGAACAATTAATACAATTTTGTCAACAGAATATGAAAAGTTTTATTAGTTGTGAGTAATTACTTGGTCAATTTCTCTTCATTTGAATTAGATTTACTTGGGCTTAATAGTTACCATGTAGAAAAGTGATAGAGACTATGTGTGGATAGATGGAGACACTGTCTGAATGAGCACGTCAGCTTTTTAAGACCAGCAGAGCAGCTTTTCAAGACCATTTTCAAGCTCATGCTAGCCATTTGTCACCCTCAATCTGGAATGCAACATGCAATGCTTCTCCCTTAAAACATCTCATGTCTCATATAATATCACTTCCAAACTTACAGCCAAAGTCATTTTCAGAGTATGGTCCCTAAAGCAACCTCAGTGCTGATAACTGGACTCCCCTAGCAACTAGTTCTTTACAGACACATAATGCATGGTTGATCAGCATTATCTTTAAGGGGCCTCATGAGTCATCCAAGTTAAAAGAGCAGAGAGACAGAACTGAATTGTTAAATGAAGTTAGAGTAGCAGAACAAATTTACTACCTACTAAACTAATAATTTTATTAGTAATATGATTTATTTATTTATTTATTTCTGCTATAAGAACTGCACAATGGTTGAATATATTGCTGAAAATATTTTTGATTTGACAAAGTTATTAATTCTATCATCAGATAACCTCCATGACAGAAGGTCAGTGTTTAAGATTTCACTGCAAGTTTAAAGGAAAGAATACATTTCAGTACCAGGGTAAGTAAGGTAAAACAAGACTGGAGAGCCCACCAATGCATTAGTCTCTAGAAACTGGATACTTACCTGAATACTTACAGAAATAATCCAACTTGGTGATTGTTTGCTAAGCCCACAAAAAAGTTATTTGCTAGTCTGCATAGAATTATCATCACTAAAAATTGGCACTAGTGCCTATCGTTTTCTCTTGGGAGAGACAGTGACCACACAGAAACAAACAGCAAATTCTAGCCAGCAATTCTATGCCTTTTAACTTTCTAAGCCCGTGGACTCTGGTATTATCAAGTCACTGACAGTAATTTCACTGTCAATAAATAAAACATACATCGGTTATGATATACATGGACATTTTCAAGACAAGAAGTTCTTATTAAAAAAAATAAAATATCCCCACAAGATACAAATTTAGCTCTTTTATATTCATAGTAAAAATCAATTCCTGATGTCTCAAGAAGTGGTATGAAGAAACCGGCAATGAATGCTTTAATTCAGGATCTGATCTCTAAATGTTTTACCCAGGCACTGCCAGTCAGAACAGGGCACACCTGCAATGGGCTGGCTGGTGGATCTAGACTCCACTTCCTTTTGGCAGCACTACACATGCTCCAATAGAAAAAAGAAGAAAGATGCATTTCCAGAACTGGCTCAAACACTGGTCATTCAAGCTTTTGTTTATAATTAAAACTTAATAAAAATATATTGATATTGCTTTATTATCAATTTCTTTTGGCCCACTATTTTCTCAAATGTCAGCTGGTGAAAGGACAAACTTTACACATTATCAGCTCTTTCAACAAATTAGGAAAACAAATATGAACATAGTATACCATATTCCTATATAATGAAAAATTGATTATAAGCAAAGAATTGCATACTGTGCTAGTGTTGTAAATTACTTCCTCTGTGGCTTTTACAACATTGCCTATGAACATAATTGAATGTCACTAGTTTATGTTTGCAAATACGATCCCAATGACATGGCACCTGGGAGCGTGTACGCACAGTCATCTGTTATGGAGAAGGATCTAAACATATGGCCTGTTGATTAGGGTCTGGCCCCAAAGCTATCACAAAATTCTCCAGCCAGTTTTCTGCCAGACTAACCCATCACAATAATTCAGCTCTATCAAATAGGAGCTTCCCAACAACAACTGAGAGAGCGCATAGCATTTGAAACAGCCACCTCAGATCTAAACACTAAACATTTGAGAAGGCAAAGGTCAGATGCACACCTCCTACAAAGAGGAAACGATATTGGGTCCTATCCTACATTTTTATTCATCTTACTAGACTGGCCTGTTAAGGCACAAGCTTTATTTTTCCCCTTCAATTTTCCAGTAACACCCTTCTAGAACAAAATTGTAACAGTGAGATTATCTTTCTGAGTATATGGGTAGCACCTTTATGTTCAAAGGTAAGCTGACTCTAAAGTTTGCCATCAGCTGTTTTGGGCAAATCTTCTGTGGCCCACAAATGCAATGCACATGCCATCACTTCAATAGGCAAAACATGCCTCTTATTCTCATTTCTGCATGTGTTTTTCTGAATAGGATAGTAATTAAAAAACACTGAAATTAAACTTTTTGTGAAAATGAGCAAACATTCCTGGGAATTCAAGCAAGATAAGATATTTAAACTTTAAGTAAATACATTTGGAAATAATATTTCCACCACTACACATAGGATTTTGATGTGTTTGAAATGAAATACAGCTTTTGGCAATCACTAAAGCATACTGCAAGGTTCCACACTTTAAAAACAAAGCTCTACTTGTACATTTTTTTGGAAGAAACAGCAGTCAGACTAAGAACTAAGCACCTGTTGGCAATGGGAAAATCTATAAATTAGGGCAGTGTCTGTTGGTGTCTGTTATTACATTTGAATTTGAAACATCTACCCAAAGTAAATTGCAGCATTCGGGCTGCTTCCTTTGTCATACCTTTCAGTAAAAGCTGGCTTAGTTTGATCTTGAAATGCTTTTAAATTGATAACTGTAAGTGAATATGTGCAATGGGCATGCTCATGTAATTTTACTTTGTATAAAATAAAATGGTCAAACATGGTACTGTGATAGCCTGCTGTTGGAACATATTGAAAAGAGAAAGATTCTTTCTAATGAACCCTTAAAGTGAAATGTTCTGGGGGACAAAAATATTCAAGTTACTATCTAACCTTTAGAGTCATATAGGAGAGGATGTGCATAATGCATTATTCTGTCGGATATGCATTACTTATTATAAAATAATGGAGGCTTCAGTACTTTACATGTGACCATTAGAAAGATCAGAACATAACCCAGCCTTCATAATATAATTGAGTGCTGCAAAAATATCTCTAATGATTAATATACCAGACATTATGCAATGCTCCTACAAGGTAATTTTGTCCTGACACAGAATAATGATTGTTACAGAACTTCAGCAGTTTAAGACACATTAGGCCTCCGGGCTCCACAGCCAGTTGTAAAGCTGTATGTGGGTGTAGAAATTTCTCTCTCGTTAATGTCAGGGTATCTCTGACATCTGTTTACAGTAAACCAACAAAGATTTTAAAAGCTTGTCTACACAGAAATGCACAGTTCTCCCTTCCATGTGCATGAGAAAGGGCCTTCAAAGCCAAGAACAAACACCCTCGTTCACACAGTGCCACTCACACAGAGCCAAGGCCTGGCCTGACACAGCTGGGGGAACAGGCACAAGATTTGTTTCTGCCTTATTACATCCCTGGGAAAGGACTGCAAGAATCAAATAACTTATACCATCTGCTTCAGCCTGGACAGGGACATCTTACTGGTGGAGACGAGCTATGAGGGAGACCAAACACCACCCAGTTAGCTTTGCCTTGTCACCAGCTTAGGCAGAAGGAAGATGGAGCACAGTCCCCCACCTGCCCCTATGCCTCCATAACATCCCTCTCGTCTCTTCAGCTCCTGTCATCCATCGTACTCCATCCACAGTGAAAGGGTGGAAATGAACAAAAGAAAGCAAAGGGCTAATGCAGGTAGAAAGATGCAGAAATGTCTTCATTTTTTTTGTTATGACAATTTGAGAAGCAGCATTAAAAACTGATGTCCAAATCTGCCAGCTGAATTGTTTTGCGGTTTGTTTTTGACATAGAATGAGTTCTTGCAGTTCATATGAGAACAGTTTCCCATGAACAGAAGTTTGATGCTTGTTCCATGGTTTGAGTATCTTTTTCTGGGGTGCCATATTTGGCTATCACTTGTTTGCAGTTTCTATGGTAAGCATTTGCAGGGCACACACGGCAATCTGCTGTGAGTGGCTGGGAAGGATGAAGGCAGCCCTGTGAAACAGTTCCGAACAACCAAAACCACAGTCATAGCCATAACATTTCAGCTGATATTACTTCAGACTGAGATTAGAGACCATTTCAAGTGATAAAATTACAAGTTTTCATCTATAAGCACCCAAAATTGGGAAAGTTTTTCACACCCATATACCATCAATATTATAATTGATGTTTCATTTGCTTCCAGCTAGTAAGAAAAAGATTGCTATGACTTCAGAAATTAAGTGTATAATATCCACTCATTCATTTTCAGAGATAAAATCTGAAAGAAAAGGCAGCCTTTATTTGGATAAACACAGGAGCTTCAATAAACTAAAGCAGATTTTTTTACTAAAGCATACAGCAACACAGGACAGAGAAAAGAGTAGCACCACAAGAAGAGTTGAGAACAGATATCCTCAGACAGTCCTGAGAAATGAATCCTGAAATCCAAAAAGGCAACTAATAACCAAGAGATTCTTTCCAATGATAACTAAGAGACTTAACTAAAACAAGGTTACAAATTTAAATTAAAATACCCAATTAACCCCTTCCTTCCTAAAGTCATGTATTTTTTTCAGCACAAGACATGTTTCTTTTCATACTTTGACTGACAATGGAGATGAAGAACCTGATGATATCTAAGCTAGCTTTCTCTAGAAACTCACACTGAAGGGAATTGTTTAGAAACAGCTCAACTTTTCTTTAAATTCTCCACTCCCGTATTTTGGTATTAGGTAGAAGGCATGAACGTCAGATAATAAGAATGAAAGGGTAATGTGTTTCATAATACCAGGCAATCATTAATAGGAAATGCATTTAATAAGTGCTGTTTCTGCTTTGTGTGAATCAAAGGACTGCAAAAGTTGCCATGGCAGAATTCAGAAACTTAACATCATGTTGTTAAAATTAGAAAATCAGAAACAAAATACTTTATTTTGGAAAAACTTTACAAAATGCTTGACCAGCGGGGTGCTTTAGTTATCATTTTGAAAATCAATGGAGTGGAAGAAATCCTTCAAAAATAGCGAGAAAACCATTTTTTAAAAATATAAGACCTCTGTACTCAGCCATGAGGGCTGTATGGTATTCCCAGTGATAAGCCCCAGTAATCAGAAGCAGGAAAAGAGGGCAGCCCTCTGTACACCAGCACTTCATGGCTGGATCAGCAGCACTTTGTAGCAGATATTCCAGTAGTTGGATTAAACCTTTGGTTCTAGAAATATTGCCTCTTGGGTATGCTTGGGGAATGGCATTAACAGATTGTGAAATGAGAAAAAATTTATACTTAAAGGAAAAAAACCTGCCTAAACAAAACCAAAAACAACAAAAAAACCTCCTATGATTTTATTTCTCTTTTTCTGGAAAAAGTTAAGAGCATACCAAAATATGGCAGTTTGGAGACAAAATGATCAAATAGCTGAGAGGCAGTTGACAGTTGCAGTGTCTGTGTTAGCGCTAAATTTCTTGTGGAAGAAGTCTATGACTAGCTTTTTAACCATGTCTAATGGGGATCCCTTAATATTTAAATTCTACAAGTGCCAGTGCAGAAAAAATGAAATAATACTGAATAAACTTCACTCATTTTCTTCCTGACTGATGGGAACTTAAACTTTAGCATACTTTAGCTTACTTCAGTCCATTCGGGGAACTTCCAGACATCCCTTCTCATTCTTGTTTTTCACTTTTTATTCACTTTTCCCTTTTTCTTGGCATTACAATGTAGATGGAGTCTTTTAACTCTATTTTTTCATGGACTTAAACCACCCAAAGAGGCAGCAACAGTTATGTATAGAACTGCAAAGGAAAACGTACAAAAAGTGACTCAGTAAGAATAGAAAAAAATTAGATAAACATGGTGAGGAGACTTCTTTTTGTTTTTACAGAAGCCACCTATGAGAAAAAGAAATAGCTCGAGGACAATTTTCATAGTTCTACTTTTACGTGTTTCTAATATGGACACTGAATGATTATATCACATTTGGCCTTTTCTTCATTATCTGCAATTCACAATGCCACAGTTGCTGATTTTCTTGAGATTTATAAATAAAACAAAGATCAGAAACTTGCAAAAATTTGCATATTGGTAAATTAAACTTTAAAGGTGCATTTTAAAGTACTGTTTTCTTGCATAACTAATGCAGAAGATGCTTTGCTTAACATTTACTTTTCAAGTCTGGAGTTGTTACCACATAAACAGCAGCTACAGTGTACTCCCTTCTTTCATTAGCTTATTCATAGCTTCCTGTGAAAAAGTTGGTGCATCTCTGCATCTTAAAGTAAATATTTTATAGTACCAGAGTCATGAATTCAACTTCATTATTGATTACAAGGCATATTACCCTTGAGTTCTGTATGCATAGAATAAAACCAAAAATCTCACAGTTAGAATATCAGAGAAAGTTTAAAACCAAGAGATCATGTTCTGTGATGGTGACAGGGATGCAGGCACTAGAATGCACTGGGAATAGACATCAATTTTATAAGAATTCTACTGTGCAGCCTTTACTGATGAATCCATTTGGGTATGCATACCTGCTGTCTTCAGCTTACACCTTGCCAAAAGCAGATCACAATGCAAATGTTTGGAGACTATAAGAAGATATATTTACATATGTATTTACAGCTAGAGAACTTTGCAAATAAATCAGACTAGTACATTTGTTTCCAAAGAAATCACATTAGTAAAATTTGGACTACAGTTGTCATTGCTGTTTCAGTGCTGAAACCACTGTGTAGTCCCTTCACAGCAGAGCTTAACCATGATATAGTTTTCAACAACCTACTAGGCTGACTTTTGTTTTATTCTGTCAATGTGCAGTGTGTCAATGTTAAATAAAATATGGAGAAAGGACAAAGGAATCAAGACACTAGATCCTGTTTACAGGGTGACAGACTAGGTCTCGAAAAGTAGGAGCACAGAGGAGGAAGGGGCTTCGGGCTGAAGGTAAATAACCAACAGAATGCAGTGATGCTTTAGCTAATGCACAGCAAAGGGACTCTTAGATACACAGCCAGATTAATACAGAAGCTCCAAAATATCACTGAGTCATGCATCACCTCTTAATAAACCCAGTATTTTTGTTACCATATCTTTGTTTCTTGTTTAGTACTATACAGTGTAGAACTTACACAGTTTCAATGAAGTGTTTCTAGACTTTATAGTCAAATATGTGCCAGGGAGATTTAACGTAACTGGGGCTTGCCAAACCCCAAAATCTCTGCTTCTATTAAAACAGAACAAACAAAAACCCAAACAAACAAAACCAAAAAAAAAAAAAAAAAAAAAAATTGAAAAAAAGGGGAGAAAACAACCCAAAAAAAAAAAAAAAAATTGCAACAACTGGGAGAAAGCAGACCACAAAAAAACAGAAACCAGAGATAGAGAAATATAACCGAAGACAGCCAAATATCTCATTAAATTGAATCACTCAGTATTTTACTGGGTCCAATTAGGTAGCTAATCCCTATGCTACTGTTCATCTTTGTTATTTCTGGACTAGACAAAATCTCCCCCTGGAAAATTCAGATAAACAAGGATATGTTAAAACTATAATTTATGTTTTTGATCAATCAGTTGTTATTAATAATAATGTCTTTTGTATAATTAAGAAAAATATTTAAATATATCAGAAAGGTATCAGGGTGTTGTTCTGAACTATTTCTGGTATATTGCCTTATTTATGTACACTAAACTTCACATTCCTGCTACTCACATCTATGCAATTGCTGAACATCAGTCAGAGTTCACCGTATTTAGGTGTCTACAAATTTAAATCAGAGAAATAAAAAAAATTACTTTAGCATTTTAGAAATATACATATGCCATTCTACACTCTGGAACCAATGTGTATGTAGATAATGCTTGTGTATGCAGATAGTGACTAGAAGGTTTCCTGGCCTAAAAGGATTGCAGCAGAACAAAAAAAAAAAATGGTCATGAGAACTTGCAATCCAGCACTTAAGACCATATTCTAATTTTAGAGTAGAAATTACTGAACACAAGAGAAAACTAAAATTTTAAGTGAAATTTAATAGAGAAATAAGTCATGGGGCAAAGGCATTACTCAAAATAATGCCGGAGTGAAAAAGAGCAATTTAGTTAATTTGAAGACTGGACTAGTTCAAAAGCACTACTCTCCAGTAGTGCCTAGCAGATGGCTGAGCCTGTATTAGAGCTCTGGAACATTAGACCGAATGCCAAGTACCCAAAACAACACACCAAATGCATTTATTTACTAATTTCTAGTCTCTGCCACAGTATTGCCGTAGTGCACGTATTAAGTCACCATTGAAGTAATCACAGGCATATCAGACTTTAAAAATTAACTGCCACGTATGTGAGCTACCACAGCAGCTCAGCTCTTTGGCAAGTATGACACTGATATTGCAACAATTGAACTTTACAGAGCAGTAGTTTGAGATTAACAGGTAATAGCAGTTACTCACCTTCTCATCAGAGAGCAATGAGGGAAAGAATGTAAATTCCACTTAAAGTCTGCTTCTATTGCTTTATTTCTTCAGGCTTTACTCGAAGTGGTGAACTCCACCAACAGTATTCCATCTCACTTGAACAAATATTATCACATCAGAACAAATATTGCAATATTACAAAGTTAGCTGTAACACTGCTAGGAACATTAGGAAGAGATGCTTTTACCTATATATGGGAAGATAAATAATGGTGTTACCTCTTGAGAACATAGTTGCTGCTTTGGGTTACTCCAAATTACTATACATTAATCTCTTTTTAGCTGCAGGCTGCTCAAATGTCCCAGCTCTTCAGTGCACTCCATTGATCTCCTTACATGCACCACTGTTATTTCAAAAAAACCAAAATCCTCTCGATTTTATTTGACATCATTGAATTGTCATGGTCCCTTAGATATTCTGATCACTTAAAACAACTTGTACTATGCATATCTCATGGACCCTACTGCCAAATCTTCAAATTAGGGGATAAAACCATGTTGCCCTAATGAGTTGAATGGAGATGTAACAACAGGTTACTAGAATTAGAGAAGAGCAGAAAGAGTGGTTTGCAAGTCTTGTAATACTGGGTGTTTTTCAAGAGAGAATATATCACCATGAAAGAATGAGTGGAAAGAGATTTTAAAGGCAATACATTTAAAACTTTCAGCAATCAGAAACTGGTGCAGAAAAAACTACGTAAAATTTTTAAGAAGTACCATAACTGTCAGTGCACTGGAAAACTCATTTGCTCAGCCCTCTTCAGAGCATCACTGATAAGAGTTTAGAAAAGACTATGAGAGAAATACAGACTTTGTGAAGCTCACTATGTACATGAATTTAGCTTCACTGATGCTCTCATTATAGAGTTCAGTAGCATTTACTGCTTATGAAACTAGTCTGATGAATTCAATTACTGAAGGAAGTCTGTTTTTAATTCTTAGAACTACTACTTCTTTCAATTTAAATTGATTAATAATAAAAGTTACAGCATTTCAGAGGAACAGCATATAAATTAATTATAAATTGAAGCCCTAGCCCATGGCAATAAGATGCAAAGCTCCCCTTCATGTCAGCTCAGATGCAGCTTTCAAGTATATTCTAAAGGTACTTCTTCTGGATAAATATTTTACTTTATAGATATAAATTACAGTTTATTGCCAGCTGTTTAAAATATCTATGATTTGGTAAGAGTCTTGCTAACCCTCAGCTGTCTCCCATTTACTTGAATTGGAAAAATACTGGGTAAATTGCTGCCCATGGAGCACAAACATAAGCAACTGAAGTACCCATAATTTGTTAGAGTTTTAGATCATCCTAATTTAGATATTTTTCAAAAGACATAATGTAAAGTAGATTCCACTTAATGGCCACCCTGATAAATAGCTCTATTGGGAAGATAATACAGTTAGTAAAAGGGTAAATTAAAAGCAAAATGTAAAAACCATTCTGCATCCATGACATACCCAATGTGTTTGGAATGAAGTTGTTTGATGTGCTGATCATAGCAGTGTACAGTGAACTACCACTATGTATGGCACAGCTGTTATCTTCAGGGGACTTTCTCATGCTCTTGATTTGATATTTACAAACTGCAGCAATGTAATTAAAGAAAAACTAGAAAGTTTCTTAATTCACTGTGCTCTTGGGTAACAATATAGACACAGCATCCCATGTGCTCTCAACAGGGTATTTAAATATCTTTCTTTGCAGGTTTTATCGTATGAAAAGCTACAATAAGTGGGAATGCAGTACACAATCAGGATATGTAACTGAGTTACATGCCAAAATAGTAGCAAGAAGGGAACCTCAAGAGAAGAGAACTAACAGGCTCTTATGTCTCAGCAAGTCTGTACTGATGTCTAATTATTTGTGATATTTATTTTGTGGTTCTTATTTCTATATGTTAAGCAGAGACAACATATGGGGTTAATACTGGCTCATACTACAGTCTCTGTCTAAGGCAGCTGTAGACTGCTAGGTACTGTCACCAATAAGCAAAAATTGCAAGCTCAAGAACTGAGAAACACATAGATTTTCAGTATGTTACATACAGAGCCAAATATTTTATTCTCCATCAAAAACCCCATTTAATATTTCCTTTTGAAGGCTATTTATAACCACAAAGGCAATTTTGTCCTCTTTGAGTAGTTAAAACCTTAATCTCTGGCTTTCTGGTTCAAAAGAGTTTCTTCATAGAGTGATTTTTAACAGTTACAATCCATTTCTCTGACTCTTAACTGGGGCTGAGCCTTTCCTCTTTTTGCAGTGATGTCCAGATTAGAAAAGAAACAGAAGGCAATGGCGGCAAGAGAGAAGCAAAGGAAGGAAAACGTGCAAGGAAAGGAGACAGAAGTGCAGAAGGTAGAGGAGTGGCTGACAGCCCTGGAATCCCCCAGGACCGCAGTCAGCAGTGAAGAGAATTACCTTGTGGAAAAGACACAGCTGGCAGGAAAGATGTCAACCGCAGGAGGTAAAGAAAAATGCAGGCAGGAGGAGAAACTAGTGAGCCACTCTGTGGACAGGAGTGCCTTGGGAGTAACACAACATGGGTAAGATGGCCGATGACTTACAAATGTGCACGCAGCCCACAAATTAAAGTAACATTTGATTACCCCTATCAATCCAAAATGGTTTCCTTGGACACCAGTCCAAGAGAACATGGAAATTACCTCTTCACTCACTGACAGGCATGGTTCAAGAGCAAATACCTTATACCCTCATGCCCAAGGGTATTAACCAGTCATTACCTCACATTTCCTTGTTTCCCTAATGGGCCCCGTTTCATCTCCCTGGGTAGTAAGAGCTGCTTCACAGCACATCCATGCAAGCAATCTGTAACAGTGCACTTAACCAGGCAGCAGGGGTACTGAATAATGAGCCCATCTGTACTGTCCTTCCAATTCTGTCCTAAAAGCAGCAGTAAGCTCAAGGAGCAGTATTCTCAAGGTACCTCCATCTAACCAAATTTCTAAGTAGCAAAGGATTACTCTCGTTGTTAGGGTGTTTCTTGTATATTATATAAAATGAGAATTTTTTTTCTTTATTGTTCAGGCAATAAAAAGTATTTTACTCTTTTTGTGTTGGGAAAAGGTACCTTTTCTTTTTCATATTATGCCACAGGACATACCCAATTAATGGCAAAACACTTAACAATCCCTATGCTTCTCCTCAGATTAGAACAAAAAGATAAAGTAACAATTTCATAGAAGACATTTTAATACAAGTGTCCAAGAGTAAGAAAATTCTGAGTTCTACAATGGCAATAAAACCCCAAAAACTAAACCCCTGAAAAACATTCTTCTGATACTGCAATACCTTCCTCTTTTCTGTTCCTGCAAAAAGAAAATGCAGTTCTTTTTCATCCAGGAGTAACTGGAGCCGTATACAAATTAAATGCTTGGGAGTGAAATCTATCTCCTATTTGGAATCAAGACACAGGTCAAGCAGATTTCTGAACAATGGGAAACAGTAACCAGAACCATATTTTCTCTTGCCTTAGTTCCTGCTAGGCTCAAAGCCAAGACTGTCAGTCTTCATTTATGTTTAGATGTTTAAAATATTTACAATATAATTTTGGATTTTTTAAGCAGTTGTCACCGAGAAATACCTGAAACTGTCCCACGGTACTAAACTATTTTTTCCCATCAGGTACTAGTGCAGCAATTCCCTTCATGTCTAATTCTTTGACAGCAATTCAGTTTTAGATGGCTTATAATAGGCTCTGCCTGAATTCTGCCAGGATTGAATTGTTATTGATTGGTACGAGGCAATGGTGTAGAAGGCTGCATTTCCACAGCTCATATTTGGATGGGTCAGGTCTTTTGACAGCTGATTTTGTTAGAAAACCTGGGGTCATTGTGGGCACTGATTATTACACATCCTTGCATTTTTTCCATCATTGCAAGCTCAGCTTCTTACTCTACAAAAGACACAAGTAATTTTCTTTCTAAGGTCTATATAGAGGTTCTTTCATGTAGGACATGATAATCAGTACATTATCATTTGTACATAACAATTCTAATTGTTATGTATATAAGTAACAATTGTACCTAGAATTTAATTTGTACACAACTTTGCATCATACTACTCTAAAAACAGTACATTAAGTACATGCAAAAGAAACATCCACCTGCCTAGGTGTCCTGGTTCAGGCCAGGCCAGGGATAATTTCTGCAGTAGCCAGGAGGCACCATGGCCAGGACCCAGATGTTATTCTATACCACCTCCCATCACTGCTGGGGGTAGGGGGAAGGGAGTCTCTTCCAAGGAAAGGCAGTTCCTTCCAGTTGAGAAAGTGTGGTAGAGGGAGCAGTAGGGGTAGCGTGACAGAGGGAGCAGTCGGGTATTGTCTATTGTCCTTATTGCAGTAAACATTAAAGTTTCTTTTCTTGTACCCTCTGCCATTAGTATTGTTGTTGTTACTGTTTGGTTTTTTATTTCATTGCTGTTTCCAGTAAATTGTTCCAATTTCAACCTGTGATCTTTACATTTTGTGCCTCCAATTCTCCTCTCCATCCTGCCACAGGGAAGTGGAAGGGAGAGCAAGCAAGCGGTGCGTGGCTTAGAGCGGTTTAAGTGGGAAGACTAAATTGGAGAATACCATTCCTAAACTATGACACTGGGCCAAATCCAGCCATCAGTAAAGTTGATGGAATTATCTTGCAGGAGGAAGAGTGATCCTGCCAATGTACTTCAAATGCTGTTTTCTTACAGAAGCTCCCATGTGTCCAAAACGTCAGGTCAAAACTCCAAATAAAACTACCAATCCTACTCTGAAGGCAGTAACTTATTGTATCTTTTGGTTTCTTTTTGTCATCAGTATGACAATTGTTCTCATTTGCTTGAGGGACATATGGCTCTCACTAATCAAAGTAATGCCCAAAACCTCCATGGATTGTACATTCTCAGTTTTTTTGAAGAAAAGAGGGTGAAGAAAGTAAGGGGGGAGGGGGAAAGCCCATCTCTCTCTCTATGTGCCTAGAAGAATATGGTATTCTATTTGAAATCAAAGCTGCCACACAATTTTTAACACTACTGAGCTTCAATTCTGCTATTGTAATTCCTGTTGATGTAGCAAACACAAGTAATTAT
The DNA here is from genome assembly GCA_013400415.1 of Scytalopus superciliaris. Taxonomy (NCBI): domain Eukaryota; kingdom Metazoa; phylum Chordata; class Aves; order Passeriformes; family Rhinocryptidae; genus Scytalopus; species Scytalopus superciliaris. The sequence continues at coordinate 2,024 of VXBX01001907.1, read as the reverse complement.
CACACAGTCTTCATTTATCAGCTGGTACTTTTAAGCAATCCCCTGTAAAAGAATTTAAGAGGGACAAACAGGCTGAAGGCAAAAGATGAGAACTGTCAGTTTCCTACCTGAGCACAGCCTACCAGCCTGGTGAAACTTCCTTCGTAAGTCTATTCTTCCCATCACTGCAGACTCAGTTTCTCACTCTGCAGATGTACTTCTCAGCATTGTTGTATAAGGCAAACCCATTCATGTTCCATTTCTAGACTTATAAATGCTAAAGTACACCAAGTCAACAAAAATTTATGTATTTTACTCCAGAAGATGAAATGATGCAATTAGTAACATTACACTGATTTTATTACTGTTTCTTTGATTTAAATTGTTAGTAGCTTAAACATCTTAATTTCAGAGTGAATTATATAATTGTTTTTTGTTGCTTGTTTATTCATTTTTTGTATAATTAGGATGCAGTAATTTACTTTATATGTCTTTAGTTTAATTGAGTTAATAATGTCTGCTGAGAAGCACGATGTCACATTCCCAGCTACTTTGCTGGAAAGCAGGGGAAAGAGCTTTCACTGGACATAAGACTTTCAAAGGCAGCTTTTCTTCCAGAGCTGTAACTGCAAAAGTTAGTTTTGTTGAAATGACACAGCTGCTTCCATATTTTTGCCCTTTTCTTATTGCTCTTATTATAAATCACATTAAAAAATCATTCTTGACATGGCATGGCTCTCCCCGATGATATTGTTATCACAAAACACTATCTACTGTATCAATAACAGCAAACAGGAGCAATGACAGTCTGTATTGAAGAAAGAAACTTTAGCTTCCAGTTAGTGTCTAATAGCTGAAATTGCTTCACTTGAACTCTATTAATACAGGCAGTACAGCACATCCATCTCCACTGGGGAGTACCATTTAATCAAGCCTTCAACTTTTCCTGACCCTGCCAGTCTGGAAAAGGCTTCATCTCCACTTGGACCGCATCAGGGAGAACAGGCTCACCTGGGGTCTGGGTCCCACAGTAATGGAGAATGTCTTTGGCACCAGGATGCAGATCAGAACACATCTGCCAAGCTGCTGCGTGACAGGTCAGAGTCTCTCCCAAACTGAAATCCAATTTGATATGCACCACTGGTCAAGAGGTCACGTGAAGGCAACTGTGCCCCTGGTCCACACAGTATCTCAGACATAATGAATAGGATTTCACTGGTCTGGTGTCATTGGCAAAAAATTATTATAAAAACTCCAATTCCATATAAATGACCCTAATGACAGTCAAACAGCATCTACTTTAGAGGTAGTGCAACAAAAAATTCAACCAACAAACAAATACCGTGAATATAGTTAACTACAAACATTGGACAGCCTAAAGACCTAAATCTTGGCTACCTCTAGAAGTAAAATCGCAGAAATAAAAATCAATGGTGATAATTCCGAAAATCAGTGGAGCTACTCACAAGGAACTTAGAGAATTTACTTTAAAGATCCACATCTGTTAATAGGCATGTGTCTAATACTGGCTTCTGAATGTTCAGTGCATATATAACACCTTCTATCTCCAAATTGTTGATAAATACTAACTGACTGATCTTTATATGTCACAGGAAAAGTTGTGTAATTGTAATATTCCAGCTGTAATAATGGAGATGTTAAAAATAAGACAATATGGAAGTAAAATGCACTAACAACTAGTGTAGCCACGGAGGACTCTTCATAAAACTAATGTGACAGAAAAGACAGCAGCACATGGTAAAAATGCAATATTGTAATCTTAGCTGGGAAACATAGCACTAAAAATATTAATTTGTGGATGGATCAATTCATGAATGAAAAGTCAAGGGGGAAAAAAATGAAGCTACATGAAGTGGAAAAAAAAGTACAATTTCTGTTGTATCAATGCAGAATCACTCTCACAGCACCTCAGACATCAGTCATCAGATAACACATCCACCCTGCACCTACAGCCCACAATATACTCTGCTGGCTCTGACTTGCCAGCATGGGACACCCCATGATACATTTGGGAGGTTCCTTCT